>KB454935.1:3769-19319 GCA_000341325.1 Panagrellus redivivus
TCTCACTCCGGCGCGCTTTTCGAGGTAAACCAGAACTGTGAAAAGAGGGCCGGCCACACCTTTTGAGAGGTGCGCAAACAGTTTGACCGCCGCAAGCGATTTGGGGGTGAAAAAACTGTTTTTTCCTCTTATTCTATAAAAATGTTTTTCCATAAAAACAAAATGACATAATTGGCAAGCGGTTTTACAGTTGATAATTTTTAAACTGACAATTGAGGTTATGTGAAAAGTAAAATAGTTTTTATTTTGTTCGACTTTGATAACCGTACAAAGCTTTAGCAACCACAATTTTTCTTTTCTTCATCCGTTCTCATCTGTATTTATTTATATAATTCAATACAAATTAAATGGTCAACCTTGTAATTATCGAATTTAAAACAATGAAGTGGCAAGATAGATATCAAGGTCATTTAATGTAAAAACTGTCACTGGCGATCGTTATCACGTCCACGTATCATGGAAATTCTAAATTTTAAATAGATAAATAGATAGCAAAGTTCAATCATGTGAAACAGATGTTTAGTTAACATCGTAATGTGATCGATTTCATCGTTACGCTCCGATTACCGTTTTCATAGTTTTCATCCGACATTATTTTCAAGAAATTTCGTTTTAGTTAACCAAATTTTAGAAAAAGCAAAGAATAAGCGAAAAAAATTAAACCTTTGGTAATCCGAATAATGACTTTTATAATAACGCTTGCATGTAAAAACTGATTGAAGCGTCGATATTGCCTACAAAATGTAATACCACCTGTTTTCGGTCGTAAATTTCAACAAAACTACAGATTGACGAGTTTGTGGCTTGAAAAGGTTAGCTGGATGGAGTCTGCTCGTCGCGTGTACGTATCCGAGCATCTCATCACAAATCCCAAGTCCGACCTTTCCAGCGAGACGCCGACTTTTTTCGGGAGGGCACCCCCGAAAATCGATACCTTTGGGGCCACGGGGCGACGCTGACGACACCCACGGTAGCCCAGGGGCCCTCAAGGCAAATGTGTTGTGCCCTGCGACGGCGACGCTGCCGTTGGCGGCGGTTGGCGACACGGATAGAGAGAGAGCGGAGAGACGAGCGAGCAAGCGAGCAACTCGACCCCGAGGCGCGCATTGGGTGTTACGGACACTTTGCCAAGGAGGGGTCGAGAGGCGCGCGTTTTCGCGGCGAATTCGTGAAAAGCGTGCTTCCGGAAATGGTTTTTCACCCGGCTTGAGTGCCTCGGGGGATGAGCAAATGTCCTTTGATCCGGTTCGGGGGGATGGGGTTGGGGGTTTTGATCAGTTTTATGGCTTAAACTGGGTAGATTTGACTTGATCTTCGCGACTTTGTATCGCGTGTTCGACGAGTTGGCCAACACCACGCATGTTTTCTTCGCTCCTTTGCGTTCTTTGTTTCCGACCATTGTCGTCGAACCCATACAACCCAGCCCAGTTCTCACTGCTGTGATCCCTTACCGAGTTGCGTGACATGACCTGGGGGCGTATTGATTGTAATTGCGGGTATTTTGTAACCTACGTGTACATCTTCAACCCTGTCAACCCGCCAAAACACGATGACCGATCGATTGTCATTATTAAATCACTCCCACCCATCATATTTATATATAATTTCCAGCCGGCTTCCACCATTCGCCGCTCCCATTGATCCAAACTAACTCAAAGCTCCAATCTACACCCAAGACGGCAGCCCTCTCCACCCGCCGATGATGGTCAATCTCGGCGAAGGCCCCAGCAATAACGCTGCTGCTCCCGGTGCCAATACCGCGCCTCGACCGTCGAGCATTTCGGGCATCGATGCCGTCGACACGACCAGTAACTCCGGCGGCTATGACGGCGCCTCGGGTGGCGGCAATTCGATAGCTAATGGCCAGGGAGGTGATCCTCAGCGCAAAAACGAGGACGTGAGTTAAACTGGGAAGTAAACTTTTCTTTTCATATGTAAAATTTTGCAGAAACGGGTGCCCTACACAATGCCGGGTGTGTTACACTACCTCCAGTACGAGTGGAGCCGGATTGAGCTCGAACGCACCCAATGGGAGATGGAACGCGCTGAATTGAAGGTTTGTTTTTGGCTTTTATTAAACTGTCGTTATGTCTGTTAATGATTACAGGCTCGAATCAGCTTTCTGCAAGGCGAACGCAAAGGCCAGGAAAACCTGAAGCGTGATCTCGTGCGACGAATTAAAATGTTGGAATACTCGCTTAAACAGGAAAGGGTAAAGTTACATCGATTGACGCATAATGGCGATGATCCGGAGCCAGTTGAAGAGGAGGAGAAGCCAGGTTGGTTTATTCTTATTCAAATTTTGAAGTTTAACTCAACTTTGAACTTTCAGAATTCTCCGAAGTCATCAGCGATGTCCCTCTCGACGTAGATGCCTACACTAACTCGAATGAATTGCCTTCCTGGAAGCGAGCAAGACAACAACTCAAACAATATTTGGAAGAAATGGGCTACAGCGATGGTATTATCAATGTTCGGGCCTTCAGATCGTCCAAATTGATGGGAAATAACGCCGCCGCAGCTGCTGCGCCTTCTGAATTGACGTGAGTTAAACTGGCAGTTGTGCTGTTACGTGGTTAAAATTCACTTTTCCAGTTCCGAGGACTCCCGCAAAGTATTCGACCAAACTGAGAAAGAAATACTCGAAACAGCCGACTTCCTTCAAAAGTACAACCTCAAAGAATTCACCGATGCCGATGATGATGTCACTGAGCACGGGCAAATCTTCGATGACGATGCCGTCGATGCACTTCAGAACTTTTCATTCCTCGACCAGGAAAAGACGTCGACAACACGTAAAACGCCGAAGAACTCGACACGGACTTCATCGGGGGACGATTGGGGCATCGATGAGAAGACGTTCAACCGAATGCGGGAAGACTATCGCCAAGAGCAGAAGAAGCGCCTTCAAAGCAGCTTCAGCAGTGGATCTGTGAATCAGGAGAATGAAAAGCAGTCGGCTGATTTGCTGCCACCGGGTGGGAACAATCTTTCCGGCTCCCGTGACAGTGGCATCATGCAGGAAATGTTCGAACAGGCATATGCCGCTGGTGGTGGTGACACCAATGAAGAAGTCGACATCAAGGACGATTTTGCCGTTGGAGAAGACGATGTAAGTCTGGCGGTTCGTTGGAATCTCAAGTACACCCTACGTTCGCACTATGATGCCGTTCGAGCTATCCAATTCCATCCAGTTGAGCCTGTTTTGATCACAGCGAGTGAAGATGGAACTGCAAAGCTTTGGAATTTGGCGGAGAATAAGGCTAATGAGCCTCAGAAGGGTTGGTGTTCGAGCATTTTCAGAATTTGTTAAACTGGTTCATGTTGTTTTGTTCTTAGGTGCCCAAATAACCGGCGCTGCTGGCATCATGGACGTCGAGCCGGTCTACACCTTTAGAGGACACAAGTAAGTCGTTTTCGAACTTTATATAAACTGACGCTTCGTCATCTGTTATAGGTCTGCGATCCTCTCCATCGACATGTCCCCCACTGGCGATCAGCTCTACACCGCCGGCCTTGACGGCGTTATTTGCTGTTGGCAAGTGCCATCCATCAACATTGATGTCCATGGTCTATACGGTATGTTTTGAAATCGATAAACTGATGCACAACGCAGCTTTTTTCAGATCCATCCGTCCTGCTGATGACCCTCCGTGGGCACACCGATGCCATCTGGAGCGTCAACTACCATTCATCCACGAACCGGCTACTATCAGCTTCCGCCGATGGCACCATCAAAGTCTGGGATTTGAGCACATCCGATGAAAGCGAGTACCTTCTGAGGACCATTGAAAACAATGACCTGATCCCGCGATCGCTGGATATCGTATCGACGGAGCCGACGCAGATTGTCGTTGCCTACACTGGTGGCACGGCGGCCATCATTGACATTGAAACGGGCAGTGTTGTTTTGAACTTTGAGTTCCCTGCTAATGGTTGGTTTTTGTGTTTTTCTTAAACTGCGAATGTAGCTTGTAACTCCATTGATTTTAGAAGAAGTCGGTGAAATCAACAAGATTCTGTCCCATCCAACCATGCCTGTGACCGTTCTGGCCGGTGATGACCGCAAGATTCGGTATTTCGACAACAACAGCGGTATGTTTTTGATGTTTTTAAACTGGCCTGAATTATCCATACGTTTTAGGCAAACTCATTTATGGTGCCGTTGCCCATGTTGAAGCCATATCCACGCTTGCCATCGATCCCAATGGCCTCTACCTCATGTCGGGCAGTCACGATGGTTCCCTACGGATTTGGAATATGGAGCAACGAAAGTGTCTTCAGGTTCGTTTTTTCTATCTTTTTACAATTTCGCCTTTCTAATCGAATCTTCCTTCCAGGAAATTGCCGCCCATCGCAAAAAGTTCGACATGTCCGTCCTAGCCGTCGCGTTCCACCCGTCCCGACCCCTCATCGGGTCCGCCGGCGCCGATTCCCTCGTCAAGATCTTCACGTCCCAGCGTATTACGCCCTCATCCCCTCAGGTGGCCGCCGGCGGCGACGAGGATACACCTCTTAATTGATATATCAGAGCCTCCCACCCCCACATAGATTAACCAAACCCCAAAAAGCCACACACTCACCGTAATCCGTATCGGCTGTACTTTTTGCATGGTTTTAAAGTTTTTAACTTTATTATTTTTGAACTTTGAACAATTTGAAGCTTAAACTTAACTTTTGTTTTGTAACTTGTCTGTTTTGTACGATGCAACCTTATATCTTTTGTAATACCAAGCTTACCCAGCTGTTAACAGAATCTTGTCGTCTCCTCTCACGTACATGATGCCAGTCAGTTTTTCTAATATTTTTGAACTGCTTGTCTATTCTAATCAGTTTTGTCATGTTGCGTCAGAATCTTACTTTGTACAAACTAACCTTTGTTACTTTTTACAACGTTTTAACTACCTAATCCTTAGGCGTTTTCACATTAATTATGTTTATTGACTTCTTGTGCAAACGGCTTATTTACAAATAAATTTGTGATATGAGTAAACTGTTGACTGAATCTTTCGAGAGTTTGACGTGAAAAATTCAATCAATAATTCTTGTGGCAAAACTGTTTCCTTTCCACAGTTTCAACAATTATGTGACGCCAAAGCAATGAATCACCTCGTAAACCCGGTGTGAATCGGTCTTACCTCGCGCCTGTCAACTGATAAGCCACTTTCGTCATGACAATAAACAGTGCGACCCCCATGTTTGTCTTTGGCTTATAAAACTGGCCTTTTTCGAAGAGGGAAATCAGTGTCTAACTGACAGTTGACTCTGAATACCAACTTTGCTCCAAACCGAATCATGGATCCGTACAACCCGTACTACAACAACTATGTCCCTGCGCCTTGTGGCCCTCCGGTCGTCTATGTTGAACAGTATCCGTATGTTTTTTGTTTAAAACTGCTACGTTTAGTAGAAAGTCGATGTTAAATAAACAATGTTTTAGGCACTACCATCACGGATATCACATGCACTACCCCCATTACGACTACTATCACCATGGCTATGACCATTGCCATGGCTATAGCCATCACCATCATCACCATTGTTGATTTGTAAACTGTATTGACTATTTGGTGTTGTCTTAACCACGTGTATCGTTATAAATGTACTTTTGAACTTTGTATTTTACGGATGTTAAGGAAATAATAAACTTTTTTATCTCTATTTTTTGACGGCGAGTCATCAACAAGCTTTAAGGGACCTATTAAGTCACATAATAGTGGTAATTACCGTTTGTTTAAAAAACGTTAGGTCGCTCTAACGAATAGAAACGGTCAAAACAGGTGGAAGAGGCTTCTTGTACATGGAGCATTGATTTTTTGATGGTGAATGAAGTATGAAAGTGGTTTCGTTACACAACAATCAATAAGAAAACTGTCTACTTTGGTGAAAAGGATCTAAAAAGAGCAAACAAAAAATAAATAAAATCATTTCTTGTGATGGATCCAATAACAACGACGTATCACAGCCTAAGCTTAAACTGCGTGTAGAAAGAAAGATATGGGTAAAAAAATAAATCTATTTTTGGATGTCAGACCGACCAAGAAATCGTTTAAATTTCAAAACTGTCCTAGTATGCATTATTTTGAAATTGTTGTCATCATAATAACCAAGATCAAAAGCATGATATTATTCATCAAAAGCATTACATTGATTGCTCACACCCCAAACCCATAGCTGTGACTCATCAAAAGATAAACAAAAGTTAGCTAACGTTCCACCTGACGTTCAGACTGATAACAGTCTTCTTTGACGTCACTGAAGCACGCTGTAGTCTCATGAGACTGCAATAAAAGCCCCAGCTAGTTTTGAGGGAACCATCCAATCTTCTATTCTTGATTGCTTGTAAACTTTGCTAATAATGGACTGCCATAGCCATTCGTGCCAGCCTTGTAGGCCTCCTGTTGTCTATGTTGACCCGTAAGTTTCTTTTAAAATCTTAAGCATTGTCTTTTAAGAAAACTGAAACCCTTTTTTTTTAGGCATTATCACGGCCACCATCACCACCACCATGGACACCATCACCATCATCACGGTCTAGGCCTTCATTTGGGTCGACGAATCAAAAACTTTTTTGGACTTCATCACCATCACCATCATTGCTGAAACATAAACTGTCGTTGAGAATATTTCGTTCTACTTTTTGATTGTAAAAATCGATTACGGATATACGCGTTTACTTATTTACTCAGTTTTTTTATGCAAACTTACTGTATACACACAACAATAAAGATAGATAGTTCAAAAAATGTTGAAATACTCATACGTTCTTGATCATTTCATGAGCACAAACCCGACAACGGCTTCATTTCGCCTTTGTTGAGCCAAAACTTCGAACTGTAAGTTGTCTGGTAATAATCAGCCTCATTGGTTCAAATTCATTTCTACGAAATTTTATGTATTTCTTTTCATTTGTATTTTATTTAATAAATCAGTCTAAATAAAGTATGATAGAATAAAACTGACTAAATTGGAATCCTACAATAAGCACAAACAAAGGAAGCACGAGACTAAAATTATCGTAAAATCAACCAATTTCTGATGTTTTGATTGAAGATGTGTGGATAGGTCTTCTTAGTATTCAGGTTACCTTGTTGTTGATGTTATACGGTGTTGTTGTTGAAAGTAGATGATAAAAGTTAGTAAACAAATTGCAAGCTAAAAGTCACAGAGATGCATTGTTATTTGCAAAACATGATCGCTGTTATCGTATAAACTGTCGATAGAAACATCGACACTGGATGGATCGTCGTAGTCCATAGTCAAATCGCTGACGTCAACGTAGTCTTCGCCCCTATTGGATTCCGAATCGTCGACACTGGATACACCATCATTGTCGTAGCTCATTTCGACATCGTTTTCACTGTAAACCGAAGCATCGACACTTGATGCATCGTCGTCGTCGCTCAAATCGATAACGCCAACAATGTCATCGTCTCCACTGCCGTCAGAAACATCGACATTAGATGCATCGTCGTCGTCCATAGTCAAATCGATAACGTCAACGTAGTCGTGGCCTCTATTGGATTCCGAACTGACAACACTGTACACATCACCATCGTCGTCGCTCATACCGACATCCCTAACGCCGTCGTCGGAAGCTTCGACGCTGGATCCATCATCGTCGTCAGTAAATATAACGTCAATGCGGTTTAAGTCGCCGACAATTAACGCAGCGTTGTCGTCGATAGAAATTATCTCATCGACATCATTTTCATCGTCGTCCGAAGCGTCGTCATAATTAAAACGAACCGCAGCCGCCTGGAAGTCGGACTGATTGCGAATCCTATAGATTTCCATGTCGTGCTCACGGCGAGCTACAAAGTTATTTGTGATGCGATTAAAATTAGCGATTCTCTCAGCCTCGGTGTTCCAATAGTAGTCATTGAAGTAGAACATGTCATCGTCGTCATCAAATGAGTTACCCCAGGAGGTCAATTCCCGGAAATTCTCGGCACGGTTGGGTTCATCTCTAACCACAACTTCAGCATCTTCAAATAAGCGTGCGCCTTCAAATTCCACGTTAGGTCTTGATGCAGGTGCACCGCTGACTCCATTTTTCATCAAACGACCGTCAATTTTGACGATAGCCCTATCAACGGCTAACACAGCTTCGTCGGAATCATCGTAGCGCGATTTCATATGGCACGCCAAGACTTGGAGGCTACGTTTACCGTATGACAGCATGTCTTTTGTAGGCACTTGATGAAGTTGACATTCGTCGACGGTTTTGCCCAACGGAGTCGATTCCAACACTTCGTTGGTATCGTCTGTCGCAAGCAAGTTCATCTTTTCAAGAGCTTCTGAAATATCATTACCATGAAACCATTTTACTCAAATATCGATGAACTTACGAATGAGGACAACGTTTTTCTTAGTTGAAACCCATCCAACGGGGGAAATGGTGCGACAGATGCCACAGGAAAACAAGATTTCTGTGGTCATTTGTCGGATACATCCACGACAAAAAGTATGGCCACAAGGCATGGACATAGGGGCCCGATTGGTACGGTTGTAGATGCCGTAGCAAACGCAGCAACGGGAGATGTCTAGATCGGTAGCCATTTTAACGAACGATGGAGAAAACGTAAAGGTTCTTGGATTGACTTTTTTGGATATGACTGATGCTGTTTGAGGAACGGAACCCCCTTATATGTGTGAGCCTAGCGCAATTTACCAAAAGTTTTTGCAAAGCACGCACATAGTATGACGTTATCGGTAGGACAGACATCGTATTGTAACTGAACACGGTGGGCGTTCTGGAAGGGGCAGGTTTGGACGGCACAATCGAAAGACATAATACATCACGTCGAATGTTGAGGGTGTAGGCACGTGGGGTACTCGCAGGCAGTGGGGCATGACTAGCAGTCTTCAACAACGTCCCGGATCGATTGTTTAGCATCAAAATGCCCGAAAATGCTGTGATACGAATGCATGTTTTAGCATCACCGTATTTTATTGTTATTACGTTATAAGCTGCGCGACGCAAACTTGCAATTGGAGCTTCCAAAGCGGCCTGATATAAAAAGGCACTGAGAGAAATTGCTATGAAAAAATCAAAAACTTAAATTTTGTCTTTTAAGAAAACTGAAATCCGTTTCACTGCGACCATCACCACCACCATGGACACCATCACCATCATCCAACTTAAGCCTTCATTTGGGTTGACGAATCAAAAACTTTTTTGGATTTCATCACCATCACCACCATCATCATTGCTGAAACATAAACTGTTACTGAGAATATTTCGTTTCACTTTTTGATTGTAAAAATCGATTACCAATATACGCTTTACTTATTTATTTATTTTATTTTTATGCAAACTTACAGTATACAGACAACAATAAAGATAGATAGTTAGAAAACTGTTTTAAATCTACACATTTATGATTACTTCATTGAGCAAAAAGCCGAAATACTGATCAACATCCGGAAACTCTTCCACGAACGCCTTTCTGGCATTCATCGCCTGTTCGATGTAAAATGCTTTCTTCTTTAAGCCCAATTCCGACCACATTGGCTTCATTGGTTTCTGCACATTGCTTTCGAACTTCAAAGCTTCAGTTTCTTGACGACGGGATCGGTTTCTCTTAGCGTCGTAAGCAGCAACTGGATTGAGTTTGCGATGTTCACTATCAAGTTCGTTCTTCATTTCGCGAGCTCGCTGTCCCATTTCAAAATACCCCTCACGTTCGAGAGGGCTGAGCTTCCAGAAGCGACGTTCCAGAATCCTAGTTGCTTTGAAACAGGGCAAATCTTCCATTCTAAACTCCTTCGCCAATGTCTGCCACATTTTGTGGATAAAAACAGCTACGGCGTTGTCGACGGCGTCGCCAAACTGTAATGCGGGTTTTAAAACTGAAGTCATCAGTGTAGTATGAAAGCAACTTACGATATCAAGAAGCGGCCACGGCTTTGTTTCGACCTTGTTCAGCCAAAGCTTAGAACCGTAAGTTGTCTTGTAACCGGCATATCTTTTGTGTGTACGGGTAATACGATGAGTTTTCTTGTAATAGACTTCTTGTTCAATACGAGTCAGCCCAATGAAACGCTGCCAAATGGTGGTGTCATTGAGACCATCTTTATGATTGCAATATTCCCTTTTGAAGCAAGCCACCGCGTAAACATCAGCATTACTAACATGGAATTTTGAGCGGTGTTTGGCAACGATTGAGATTTTGGGGGCGGTGATGGCACAGTAGTCAATTGGGACGCACTTTGTGAGAGTTGGTGTTCGGGGTGAAACTGGCAACTGTTGTTGAGCTGCCTTTTTGGGCATTGAAGGCTTCTAAAAGGTAAATGGCTTCATAGGTAGAAGTAAACGCCAAAACTTACATTCCAGTAAAAGTATTCAAGATAGTCAGGAAAGTTATTCATAAACTGCTGGCGATCTTGCTTTGTAGTTTCACAAAGTTTGTTAGTTTTTTCAAATGACAAAGCATCCAGGGTATCCGAAAAACTGATTCGTCGACTGCTAACATCATCTTCGATAAGTTTGATCCGCTCGACAGCATCGTAATAAACCTGCTTTTCCGCAGCGCTCAACTTTAACCACCGTTTTGCCAGGATGACACTCTGATAAAGCTTTGTTTTACCACTGAACTCAGGTTCATAACGCGATAACGGTAAGGTTTTTTCACAGTAAAGGTAAAAACTGCCATTCGATTCGGTATTCTGAAAACATTATACTTCAACGTCACAAATATATATATATAAACTGTACATACCATTAGGGGAAATCGGTTATTCAACGACGCTGTCATGTCATCAACCAATTTTGGGTCTTCAACTTCGTATTTCAAATCAGATTCACCCTTTTTCTCTGCAGATTTCAAAGCGTCCTTCGCTCTCTCGAGATAGGGCCTCTTTTCAAATTCGCATAACTTTTTGAACTCGCAAGTAAGACAATACGTGCCAACTTCATCAGTACGGTCGCGCATCTCACTTTTGCAGATTTCAACGGCTTTAGCCAGAATTCGCCTTTCTTTACCTTTCTCGTAGGAGGCTTCCCGCTCTTTGACAGGCAGTTCCAACCATTCCTCCCAAATTTCAGATTCAATAAGTTCAAATCCGACTTTCAAAGACTCGGATTCGAAATAGGCTTCAAACGCGGCGACGTCAACTTCGTCGGTAACAAAGGACCGCGAACCTTTGAGCAGTGCGAACACATCATTGTCTTCGATTTCAGACATGCTCTATAAAGAAAAAAACTGATTTCATTATTGTATTTTCATAAATAAATACTTACGGTATCGCCAGAAAGGAAATTCTCGGGATACGAGACGATTTCGAAGGAGGAATCAATGTCAGACATGGCTGAAAAGTATTATTGAGTAAGATAAACTGAGAATAAAACGCTTGAGTTCATGCGATGTCCACAATGCTTCCTCGGAAATGTACAATGACCAACTACAATAACTTTAGCGCGCGCGATGTATGACGGACATGCGCGGTATGTATGTAAAACCACATACTGGCGTTTGTTTTACGGTATGCACCAATCGATGCAGATTTTCGTGTGTTGGACGAAAAACATTACTGACTTTGCTAATCGATGATAATGGCTTTCTAACATTAGTTAGGAGAAAAAAACTGTTAATGTATTTAAAATTTGTTAATTTTTCACAATTCGTATGTTCTTTGATAATCGTTACTAAGTACTAATTCTAAAAAAAAACTGAATAGAAATAAGTCAGATATTATTCCAAAATAGTTTTCCTTGCCCTCCTCCTCTGTTTATGGTCGGATTATCTTGCAAACACAACCAAAATGCCGACACTCCCGTTTTCAAAGGTGCGAGCTTGGGACTGTAGTGCGCAATCGGCCGACAAAATCTCGAAGCACCTCGCCTTTTTCGAAGAAGCCTACCTCGGCGGGGATATTGGCGGACTTGCGTAATCCGCTCTCATCCACTTCCATAAGTGCCGTTTGTCTGCGCAACTGTTATTTTGGCGGAACGCTCGTTTCTTGTCCCCGCTATACCCCGTAAACGGATCGCCGTCATAATCGGCATAATATAATACCCCCTCTATTCACTGCCATCCACCCCATTCCCATACAATAACCATACAATAGGCACGATGGACACCCCGCATCGATGACCGAAGAAGGTTTCATGCGACCTTTCCCTCCCGTCGAAATGGTAGTCGATTGACCTTTCCGCTTAAAAACATTAACTGCTTGTTTTGGCCAGCCGACTCGACCTCATGAGTGCATCATGGTTGGCCGTTCCGAAAATCTCGGAAAACATTTATTCGCCAGCTTCCGGGAGTGACAGGAAGGGCATCACATGACGCAGCTCAGCTGGCTAATTTTCGCGTATAACGTCGTAAATATCGGTCACATTTGATGCGCCATGTGCGGAAGCGTGGCGACCGTGTCATTAAGCTCGATGGGGCGAGGCTGCGGTCAACTCAGTCGATTAGGTTTGAGTTAATATGGATGATGGGTGCCGATTAAGAAGGGATTAAGCTTGATTGGATAAGATTAGCGTGTAAAGGGGTTTGGGTGGTAAACTGGTGAGAGGCAATTCGCTGGTTTCACGAGTTTTGTAAATATGTTTTTTATTTATTGTTGAGAAACTGCTTTTTAATAACTCTTGGGTTACTGTAATTTGTCTCTATTAGTCTGAACTGTCTTAAACTGCAAAAATTTTGGACTTTCTTTTACTTTTTCACGCTTTTTTGATGTACAGTTTTGTTGGGGAGTGGTGTTTTTGTTCTTAAACTAAACTTCCTGAATTGAAGGAGTTATTGTTTCGTCATAATTTCGACCTCAAATCGTGTTTAATTTTCTTAAACCCCCTTAAATTCAAGATTTTTTAAAAATGCAACGAGGTTGTGTTGTTGTTGAAAAATACCATCACCACGTCCCAATCCCCACTCCATCGGTTCTACTTCCCTCCAAACCCAAGGCCATATCATACCCAAATGCTTTGTCGCTTCCCTTCTATCCTCAAAGACGCCAACCCAGGCCCGTCCTACTCTGGCGGTAAAACAGCCAAGCGCCGCCGCCGGCTGTTGTGCCGTTGCCTCCTTGCGGTCGCCAGCTACCACTCCAGCTTGCCTTGCCCGGTTTTTTTCTTCCTTTCCTCTCCGTTAGTCTTCTTCAGGATGACCTTGAGGCAAGCCGCCAGCCATCCCTCCCCTTCCCGGATGCCTGTCCTGTCCGCGGGCAACTTGATGGATCTGCCTTTCTTTCCGAGTCGACTGTCCTTCCTCGACTCGAACGGACAAAACGGAATGAGCAAAAGCAACCGCTTTGCTTTCCTCAACGTTGAAGGGGCCCAGCTAACCAGCCAGCCAGGGACCTTGAAACGAAGGCCAAGCAGTTGAACGCCTAGCCAACCAGGCTCGTGCCAATGGCTGGCAAGATGCCCGGTCGGTTTGAATTTACGGCATGCAAGTGGGAGATGGTTTGCATTGGCATTGTATTTGAGTGAGAGGGTAGTGCCAAAGATGGGTATCTTGATTCATTGGAGGACGTGTGCAAAAGTGGTGTTTTTCGTAAACTGTAATTTCCATTTTGTACGTTACAAATAGCATCAACTTTGGAAAACTGTGCGTTAAGAAGTTTTGTGAAGTTTCAAAAAACAATCTCAACATCGATTTTCATCAACTCCCTCATGATCACACCGTAAGATCGTCATCTTTACCCAAAAAAAGCACCCCTCCGATCCCCAAAGATCGTATCACACACCTCATCGAAGGTCTTTGGCAACTAGTCTGCGTTTTACCTTCACTTTTTTCGGGCAACTTTCTGTCTTTTGAAACGCTATGAAAGTGCATCTGATCTTTCTTGACGATATACTTACCAATAGCAAGTTTTTGTTATGCTTAAAACTGAGCCAGTTAGTGAATGCGAGCAAAGTTCAAACCCCCTCCCAAACCATGTCAAACCACCTGACAACTCCGATCAAATGCCATTCCAACTTTTTATGTTCCCACCATCAATATTACCCCAAATTGCAACATTTCCAATCAAAGCCAACAAGAACTTTATATTTTTTATGCATTTCATATACCTCATGTGCTATTCTCCGTTTTATCGTTTTTGGGTCGGTCAAGGTCATCTCGGGTGTATCTTACGCTGTATCATGTCGCCGGGGCGCCATGAGCGTCTCTTCCAAACGTAAAAAAAGCCTGCTGATAGGCTCGCAGTGATTAGGAGCCGTTTTTTACGCATAAGGGCAGCCATCGGCCCCTGCTGATTCGAGTATCAACCCATCGCCGAAATCGCAACATTTGCACTTTTTTTCACTTCGTAGTTGTGTGCTGCGTGTTGTATTAATCGTGCTAAAGTTGGAAGAAGTGCAAAAAAACTTCAACACGAAAAAAATGAAAGAGGGAACAAAATGGAAAAAGGAAAAACGGGGCGATGATGATGATGTTGATGTTGATCGGAGTGGTGTGGGGGAGAAGTTTTGCCGCCTTCTAGTTTTGGTTTGGTTCGTCGTCAGGGAACCGAAAACGAAACGCTATGATGATTGTTTCCGCGTAGTCGGTCCCTTCGTCGTTCCAAAATGGCTCGCGATTCCTGCTGAGTCAGGGGGGTGTCATCCGTGGAGCTGATGGCGTTTAACGGGGACATTGGAAGGTGACTCGGAATTGGATGTCTGGGGGATCGATTTTTGAAAACTGTCAGTTGAACTAACCTTATCCAACCTTTGACCCCATCCCACCTCATCTATCTATCCAAACTTCCGACAACACTGTCAAATGCCATCACCTTTAACGCCAGATGAATTATCACCCCCGCGTTTCTGACACCTAACATTACCGGGGGTCGTAAATAAATCTCGGGGCGGTTAACAGCATTGTTAAGCGCAGTGTTTTTCGAAGATGGAATAGGGATACGCTTACTCTTTCATCTGCCGCTTCGCCTATTGTCTTTAACTGCGCCGTAAAGACGCGTGTGGCAGACGCGTGTGACCACCAAGGATGCTTTTGAAAGATAAACGGCTTGCGGGGCTCCACATCCCGAGAAATAGATGGGATGTTGTCAGTCAAGAGTATACACAGAGCTGCTAGGTTGATAGACAGGTAATTAGTATTTACATTATGTGTTAAAGGAGGGCTTGAGACGGCTGTCAGGAGGGAAGAAGAAGTGGAAGTTGATGGGTTATGATGGCTGGGGTGGTTAGTTGGGTGGTATTATGAGTTTTTATAAACTGAAAAGGGCTTTTGATGCAATCTAGGAAGTTTTACATTTCCGCGCACCCGCGCACTCGCGCACCCTCGCCTTGCCCCTGGCCTGGAGGGTCTATGAACCACGAATAAAAACTTTCCTCTGCCCTTGCCGCCTTCGAGACCCCTTTTACAGTAGCAGCCCCCTCTTCCCCACTACCACTTCCACAAAAAGGCGGACCCTTGCGCGGCCATTGGTCGTGGGGCCACCGCCGCCCCGGACGAACAACCACCACCAAACCCCGTGGTAGGGGTGCCCTTCGCATTTCGCTTCCCCTTCCCCCCTTCGTAATGCGATTGATTTAGCACGGCGTTCGCGACCTTTTTTAGGAGCAAGGGGGAGAGGCCGACCCCCAATTTTTGAACCC
>KB454935.1:20411-52269 GCA_000341325.1 Panagrellus redivivus
GAGATTTTCGCATCCCTATCCCTTCCTACCCCGACCGACGACTACCGCCTGTCATTGGTCTTCTGCTTCCCGCTCGGCCGTGAAGGAAGTCAAACTGCGCCCTGAAGGCCCCCGAAAAAAAGCCTATAACGAGACTCACAAGGTCCCTACGAACTACCCGGGTTCGAGCCAACACCGACGCCGCCTCAGGGCCGACCGACCATCCATCCTGACGCGAACAACAGCAGGCGCGTACACAGGGGCCCCGTCTTCGACGTCTGTCAATTCCATCTTTCTGTCATTTTGTGAGATGTCTTATGTGATGGAGGCGCTCCCCACCTCCTTCCTTCCCCCCTGGTATGCCCGTGTGTGTAGCTTCATCGGCGACGGCGGAGAGCCGAGAGTTATCGTGTCCCGATGCCGTCATTCATCCTCGGGACCGCGGTCTGACGCGTTTTTTGTGGGCCTTCATGGACAAGTCAATGAGCTTCCAAAGTGCCATTGGATGAAATGTGGTTCCTGTCCGTGGCGGCTGTCCCACGCCCGAGTGAATTATGATACCAATTCACTTTTCATTCGAGAAGTGCCAAACATCTCATTCAGACTGACATCTATCCACTTACAAACGCGCGTGTCGCGTTCCCCTCTGCTTGTTTCAATCAACGCCCTTCCAAAGGGGGCCCATCTTTCATTACCGAAGTAATGAATGATCGTGTTCGCATCTATTATCATCAATTTAACTAACTTACTCCGTGTCCTCGAGAGTGTCGCTTTCTTTGTTCAACGCGTGAGCTGCCCCTGCCTGCCATCAGTCTCGAATCTGTCACATCTTTCAGGAGTTTTGAAGATTTGTGGCGCGACGCCTGCGACGACAACCGTGATTGAAGACCGCGCCGTCGTCTCCTCCCGAAACCCCCACAAATCACGTAATTGACGCACTTGATTTGTTTGTCACCCACCACGTGTCATCATCTCGATTGATAAGCGCGACCGACATTCTCGGACAGTGATGTATCAGCCCTCGGGAGATGATGCCAGCGCGAGCAGTGCAGCCGACCTCGCCGCCCAACAGGCCCAACTCGGATTCTTCGGTGGAGCCGGGTCATCGGCCGCGGATGCTGCCGCTGCTGTGGCTGCTGCCGTGAGTGGCTATGGCATTGGAATGGGAGGTCCGGATGATCCTGGCAATCCTGATTTGTGGAGAATGGACAAGGATGCCATTTATAGGTGAGTATTGATTGGGTTAAATTTAAACTGCAGGAGTTCATTTTGTGCTAAGTTTATCTTTAAAAAGCCATTAAAACCCTTTTAAAAGCCAATGGCACTTATTTCAACCATAAATATCCACTCAAACTTGGCGTCCAATGTTTTTGGGTCCTTGTTTGTTAGGCATTGGCTTTGGGTCTTTGCATTTTAGAGTAGGCTATGGAATCGTAAAAGCCTTGAAAACAAAAAGTCAGTAAACTTTTACCAGTTTAATTTAAAATTTTCAAAAACTGAGTCACAGATCTTATTTCGTACAAATTTTGATTTACTTATATTTTTATGCAAAAACTGCAGCTATCTGACAAGCGTTGTAACTTTATTTTCACGTATAATAACAATTTACGCTTAATTTTAATCAAAAACTGTGCGAAACGATGTCACGTCGCAACAATTTCCATTAGCCAGAATTCCTCTCCATTTGGATTTCCCACCAAATCCCCCGATAAACCCTCACAAATCATAGCCTTCCTCGGGCGTCTGGCATCCAGCTGTTCTTCGCATCCACTTTTCTCATTGTAAAAGCAGTTGTAAAACGGCTCGATTGCCGTTCCTTTAGCCTTTTTTTAAATGGCACAGGTGTTTATGGCTAGAAAAACTGCAGCTTGTTTCCTTTGCTGTTGAAACTGAACAAAAACGTCAATGTTGAAAATACACATAGATTTGACTAAAATTTTAATTTTAGCCACCCATTGATGCCACTTTTGACGTGTCTCCTCGAGAAATGCGAACTCGCCACATCCAGTCCACGTGATCCGACCGATGCGAATACCGGTGGCAGCAGCATATGCTCTGCGGCTTCCTTTAAAGACGACTTGAACTCATTCATCGAGCTCCAGGAGACTTCACCGAAGTTTTATCGACCGAATCCGGAGTTGGATCAGATGGTACGGTAGTTTTGGGGGTTAAATTGAGCGGATTGTACTTTTTCACAAGAAACTTGTGAAACTGTGGCAAAAATTAAGTCCAATGTGAACCATTTCAGATGATTTTGGCCATCCGAGTCCTCAGAATCCATTTACTCGAACTCGAAAAAGTACATGAACTTTGCGACAATTTCTGTAAACGTTATGTCGATTCGCTCAAGCATAAGCTGCCCATGGAAGTCGGTGGCGAAGACCGAGCGAATTCAACCCGGCCTACGAGTAGCCTTTCCAGCCCGACTGGGACCGCTGGATCTTCGAATTCTCCGGCGATTGGCACCCCGATGGGAAGTATGCCAATGTACGCACAGCAAGCTCACGATAATCACATGAATCAGGGTTATGATCCGTCGCAGATGGGGCATCCGGTGAGTTATTTCAAAACTGTAAAAGATTCGTATGTCAGTTTAAATTTAAACCACAAAAGGTCGCTTAAGTATGTAGTTGTTACTTAGAAGGTACAAAAAGCCTAATAGCCGTCCGCGCAAAAGTCAAACAAACTCGCGTGTGTCTTTTTATCGCTTTTGGCCGCGACCCCAGGGCAGCTTTTCGCTCAAAGGCGGTAGCCCCCGCTCTCGAGAAGCGTGTTGGATTAGCGCGGATCACTTTAACGTATTATTTTTGCGCGAGAAAGGGGCACCCGCCGATTATGGCGGTATGCAGTTTTACGGTGTTAATAGGCTGATTAGTGGGGTAGCGGAAGCCCTTTTGATACAGTATCAATACCGTTTTTCGAAATGTTAGTGTTAGCCTTTTGGGTGGAGCCTAGCTTGAAGTAGACTGCTAAAACGATTGTGTTAAACTCCTTTATGTTAGTTTTACCTTTTTCAGTCGACGCTTCACGGCTCGATCGACACCAGCTCCAAGTCGCTCGACCATCCCCACACGCCCTTGACGACGACCTCCATCGCTGGCGGCTCCAACGGTGCCACGGGCAGTAATTCGGTGGGCTCCGAGCATCACGCTAATACGGGTAACAATATGAATCATGATCAGGGGTAAGTGAATTGGCTAAACTGTGACATTAAGATTTTCATGATGGTTTTCCAGGTTCCGCGTCCCTGACAACTGCTACCAGCAAATGCCCCCAAACGCCAACTCCAATCACGATGGCAGTGACTACAAGCCGAATCTCACCGGTCTCGAGGGTGGTTCCGATGGAGGTTGGTTTTAAAACATCCAAATATCCCACAAATTATCATATCAATACCCCCCGATTTGAACCCCCATCTTTTTTTCCTTGTTTTTCCATTCAAAATTTTAACCGTGGACCCATCGATCTCCGATTCCGACCCCACTTAGCAGATTTATCCAAGTTTCTTGTATTTCTGAAAGTCTATTGTATCAATAAAAGTGCATAACACCAGTGAGAGCAAGCGAGAATTGCAAAAAAAACTACTTTTGTCGATCGAAATTATATGCATGCAAACGCATAAATTTTACCGTAACAACTTTATATCGCGCTATTTTTTCTTTTTTTCAAGATCGCTTGCTCTGCTTGCTGTGTTTTACGCTTTTGTTGGTACTGTAGGCTTTTACGTTTTACGAAAATTTTGGAAAGGGAGTTATTTTTGAAAACAGTGGTACATTCATACTAACATGTGACTCAGTTTTTGGTTTTTGTTTGATTTAGAACTGCACGATGCACTGCACGCTTTTTGTAATGGCATTTTGCAAGTTTTCTTTTTCACTAACACTTTTTTGTTTGGCCTAATACGGTGTTTTGTGGTTTGTAAACTGCACGATGGATTTTAAAAATGGTTGAATTTTGCGTGGGCATTGTTAATTATGGGTTCAATTTTAACGTTCCGCTTTGGGTTGGGGATATCGCCGACGACAATGGAAGTCTGTTTTCACCAAAATTCTCAGTACATAGTGGTCATTTTTATCAACACACAGCCTCAACATCGAAAACGGCGGCCTGCGACGACCTCGCGCACACGGACTTCTCAAAGTGAGTGACTGTTGCTGACAGCCTGTCACTCACAGGAGAGGGAACTCCGGCTTTAATTAAGCCCCTGTAGCGCTCTGTGGTCGTTCGCGCGGACGCAGCGCCCCCCAAAAATGTGGAAACGAACCGACCGCGGAAGCCAGGGAGGAAAAAGTTAGATGGAGACTGTCACTATTTGCTCACTTGGGACCGGAGGCGCTTATTGGCTGGTTTTTAAGTTTGAAAGAAAACTGTTTAAATTTGTCTGGTATAAATTTGAAGGGCTAAATTTTGGAAATTAACAAGCTTTAACGCAGAATTCAACCATTTTACGCGTCATTAACCTTACTTAATTGTGTTTTCGTGTGCCTTTGTTAGTTGCCGTCGTCACAGGCCCAGATTTTTAGCAACCATAGTGCCTCGGTCCATGTGTGGCGGCACCGGCGGGGTCGAGTTGACGCCCCTGGAGGCGGTCGGCAGTGTCATCGCTCCTGACGGCACTGTGCCATCAGTCTCCGACCCAAACAACGTGGCTGCCTTTTCGGGGTCCAGCGGTGGTCCTGACGCGATCACCGCCTCCAATACGGTCTTTGTGCCGCACCTCTACGACGACAGCACTTCCGGCTTTGCCGATTTCTACAGTATCCAGCCGCCACAACACCAACAGCATCCTGGCATACATCAATCTTACCATCAAAGTACTGTTTTAACTTACTCATTTTTCAAAATTGCACGCTTTCTGCTTACTGTAACACACTCACTTTTGTTGTTTTGCGTTCGCCTTACAGATAACTCCACGATTGACTTCACGTTCATGCCATCGAAGGATAACCACACAATGCAATTGATGCAACTCGATCCGAGTCGGTATGGCATTGATCCCTTTGATTACGGTATCAATGGGATTGTGGCCGATGGCAATGGGATGCATCAGGTCCACTTGCTGGAGAATGAACACAACCACCAACATCACATGATCCAGCAGCTAGATGCGTCGCTGATGGGCGATCTGCTCGATCAGAAGCCATCGACGAGTACACCGAGTTGCGGGAGTGGTGGCGGCGGCTCGACCACACCGACTTCCGGAAATGGAGGCAACTCGAGCAGTAAAAAGCGGGGATGCTTCCCGAAAAGTGCGACGAATAAATTGAAACATTGGTTGTTTCAGAACTTGACGGTACGGTAATTGCACTTGTGTTTTTTCGTTTTGAATATTGCTGCACATTGAGTTTATCACTATGCTTATGTTAATATTTGAAAACTGTAAAAAATTAGTGGATTTCATAAGTCGTAAACGTTACGAGATGACTTTGCGGTTGCCGCTTGCCGTTGGACAAACACATCACGCTTTTTGCCTCACTTTTGCTTGCCTAACTTATGCTTGCTTGCCTGTGTATCATTATCACGAAATCACTGCTTATGTCCGTCCGTTTGATTGTCCGTCTGCTTTGGATGTTAACATTATCACGCTTTGCTCGTCTGGTTTTGATTTTATTAAAGCAAATTTTATGACAAAAACTGGAGATTGCTTGTTTTCGTTATAAATTGAGAAAACTGCTTATCGTTTACCGTACCACTGTAATTCTCAATTCCTAGAAACCTTCCATTCCATAGCCCAACCCTTCCTTCTTCCCCTCTCGCAATGCCCCTATTTTTTTAGGAGATGAATCCCTGTCCATGTGCGGATCGCAAGAAGACGGCGGTCGTGATTCCGTGTCCAGCGAGGGCGTCGGCAATGGCTCCGATGCCGCCGGGTCCTCGCATCTCTCGTCCAATGGCAAGCGCAAGGTGCCCAAAGTCTTCTCGAAGGAAGCCATTAATAAATTTCGGTCTTGGCTCTTTCAAAATTTATCGGTACGGTATCTTACCATCTTATCGTCGGTTAATTAGGAAAACTGGTGCAGTGCTTGGGTTGTGTTATAATCAAGAGTTTTAGCATCCGTATCCATCAGAGGAGCAAAAGAAGCAACTCGCCGCCGATACCAACCTTACTATTCTGCAAGTAAATAACTGGTAAGCTTTTTTGAAGGTTTTAAAAGGAAATGGAAAGATGGATTGGTTTTTAGGTTTATCAACGCTCGCCGAAGGATAGTACAGCCAATGATCGATTCAAACAACCGTAAAGGTACTCCGTCCCATGTCAATGTGTTCAAAAATCGGCGACGAAAGGATAATGGTTCGCCAGGGCCGTCTCCGGGTGAGTTTTGGGGGATGTGATAGATTTTTTTGACGCTTGGGTTAGCATGAAACTGTTTGAATACAGTATCCTATGCAGTACTGTAGTTTAAAGTTAAAACTGAGCTGCTCTTAAACTGACCCTTTCGATTACCACCTAATTTTTCAGATGCCGCCAGCGTCTCCACCGCAGCCTCCGCCTATTCCATGGATTCCGCGGCATCCCTCATGCCGATGGGCACCGCCACAGCTGCCGCGGCGGCCTATCCCTTCGCGAATCCATATGCGCCCATGTCAAACTTCCACAATCCAGCGGCCTTCAATCCGCAGATGTTCATGCAGATGAACCCCTATGGCGCCCCAGCACCATGGTGCGACCTTAGCGGTGGTAATCCGCCATCATAAAACAGGCAGGCAGCTGGAAAGCTAAACTAAACCAAAACCAACAAAACATAACAAAAACCATTTCCCCGGATCTCGCATCTCTTCCGTCCGTCAGTCAATTGAAAAACCTCTAACTTAACTATTTACTTACTTATTAAATGTTGTTGTTGTATTTACATTCACACTATTACTGTCCCTCAAGGCCCAGCTTTTCTGAATGGCACTCGTGAAACGTTTTTTAACTTTAAACCAAATATGTAAGTAGCAATTTTTCAATGCTTCCAATGATGCTATGTGTTTTTTAATGTACTTTTTTCGATTTTCGTTTAGTTTTGAATAAAAAACGTCAAACAAATTTGGATGCGCTAAACTGTGTTTTTCCTTCGATATACAAAAAACAAGGAAGCGGTTTCGTTCAATCTACAACGATGAGTTTATCGAAACATAACGAAACCAAATATTGTGGGGGTCATTCGTTATATGAATGTAGAAAACTGTCATAATGTATGTGCATTACTTTAAAAACAAACATAGCTTGAGTTATATATAAAACTGAATCTTATTATTATTTGACTTCAAAATCTATCATAAGTCAGTCAACGTTTTGGGTTTCGTTCGTGAAAGGTATGAAACAGTAAAGATGAACGACATCGAAAAAGGCCGAAAGTGTTGTTCTCCGATAACGCAGTCCCGTTCCACACCGAAACAAAGCTAATTAAAAACTGCTACGCTTGTAGGGTTAGTTTGAGGTTCAATTCGTCAAGTGTAGACATGATCTCGATCTTGACATAGAACAGTGGAAAAAAACTGCGTGTTCGTCAAATTTGGTAGTAGAGAGTGACAAAAGGAGCGCGAGAGCAAGTGAGCTGACATTTGTTTTCGTTGTGAGAGTACTCGTTCTTACGGGGACATAAAGTCCCTTTGACACGCTGACTGATTTGTGGATACACTGACTGACACGACACACGAGACATCTCACACGCGAAGTTTTTGCGTAGTGGGTTTTGTTTAGCGGGACATCATCTCCAAGGCTTTCGCAACCTTTCGCTTTCTGTTTCTTTTCCACCGTTGACCATCAGTTTCGCCCTCCTACTCCCGCTTTTCCTCCCCAATGGCGAATCGAACCCAGAAGGAAGCTGTCGTCCGTGGCCGTAACCCCCAGAATCTCATCGAAAAGATCATCAAAGCCCGAATCTACGAGTCGCTCTACTGGAAGGAGGAATGTTTCGGTCTTTCCGCGGATGTCGTCGTTGACAAGGGCATCGATCTTCGCTACATTGGCGGTGTCTATGGCGGAAACTTCAAGGCAACACCCTTCCTGTGTCTGACATTGAAGCTGCTTCAACTACAACCGGAGAAGGCCATCATTATTGAGTACATTCGACAGGATACTTTCAAGTACGTTTTTAAACTGCATCTTTATGTTCATTGTTTATATATATTTTCAGATATTGCCGAGCCCTAGGAGCCTTCTACATCCGTCTGACCTTCCCACCCGTCGAAATCTACAAATATCTCGAACCGTTGTACAATGATTATCGAAAACTGCGCTTCATGAACAAAGAAGGCCGATTCAGCCTGATCCACATGGACGAATACATTGATAATCTTCTTCGGCAGGAGCACTATTTGGACATCAAGTTGCCTAAGATTCCGGTTAGTCTTTAATATATATTTTTTTGTAAACTGGTGAATAAAGCATCGTGAAATAGATGTAATATAAGTTTTTTGGTTTCAGACCCGCCAAAATCTGGAAGAAATCGATCAACTCGAGCTCTACGAAAGCGCGTTGGACAAGGATCTCGAGCAGTTGGAAGCGTCTGATTCCGAGGACGAGAAACGCCGCAAGAAGCCGAAACCCAAGCTTGTTTCACGGCGACGGAGCAGGTCGCGATCGCGTTCACCACCCCGACGAAGCAACAAAGGCAAGACGGAAGCGGACGAAATCGCCGAAGCAAATGCACTTCGTGCTAGCTTGGGAATGGCCCCGTTGCAGTAATGATAAGTTGATGGGGTTCGGAATGAGAGTTACGGGGTCTGATGTACAGATGTTTTGAACTTTGTGTTTTCTGATTTGATTTGTTTGGCATTCAGATTCAATGATGAAATAAACTTTTGATTTTATTAAATTGTTGATTGACTTCGACGGCGTGTCGAAGTCAATCAATCTGATCTGATAGCATGTGTTGTCAACATTTTGAGCCAGTGTACTCGGCGGTGTTGACCACCGCCGGAACCTTGCTGTCCTTGACCTTTCGGGCTATGCCGGTGGTCGTTGTAACGTTCACCGACTGACCACCGCCGTATCGACTGGCAACAGCGCGGTGGCTAAAGCTGAGTGAGTTGGCCGGGTGGCCAATACAGTGTAACGGTTGCTGTAGTTACGATCTGTCTCCACTAAAATTAATATTTTCCTTTTTTAAACTGATAATTATGTGGACTGAATCCACCGGCACCACAATCAAACGGTTCACCTACGATTGGCTCATTCGCTTCGCTGAATTGCACCCATTCACATCTATCCCGGGCAGGCGCTTGAAGCTAATAAATTACAAACCGCATTTTTCACAGTATGCTGTAATTTCACCACTCTTTACCAAGCTGCTAATTAAATATATGCCGCATTTAGTCTATTCTCGTTACCTAGTCATCAAGAATGTATGTTTCGTATAGCCTTTCAATGTTAAACTTTCATTTTCAGGGTGAAATTCAAAAAAACACATTGTCATTACGCGAAAAACATGTGATATTTATTTGTCAATACCTTAATTTGAAATGTCTGACTTCTGAAACTGTCGCTTTCTTAAAGAAAAACGCCATATTTTTTTATGCGGAATGGTACAAGATTGAACCGACCAACCTTTTAGAAAAGATTAATTTTTTGGAAAGTGTTATTACACCTGATGACTTGAAATATTTACTAAAATACCGTCATTGTTTTGACAACTTCCAAATAGAAGCTCGTTTGACCGAACCAATGATGTTTGATGAGCTTTTTCCGTTTATCGCGCACTGTGGGCTGATATGGTAAGAGAAGGTATCAAAACTGTTGATGAATCTAAAACATATTTTGACTTTTAGCCTTAATGTTGAAAACCTAATTTATGGTAAAATGATGGCAGATGTCCTACGGGAAAGTCAAAGTTGTCCTAAAAAGCTTTGGTTTCACCGGCTTGATGTATCACAGGAGGCGGTTTTGGATCTGCTTGATGCAATTTTGGTATGTTTTTGAAACGCTTTTGATTCTTTGTGCCATAAAGTGATTACTGTTTCAGTCATTACCAACACGTCCCGATGCCGTGCACCTTTGCTTCACAATACCACAGCCCGTATCATTTGCCAAAAATATCGTCGATAAATACAAGTCTTTTGATGATAAAGAGAATTTGACGCTGCCTTCTTATCCTCCATCACCGATGTTCCGAGAGATGCATAGCATTCGCGAAGACAGCATTATATATATTCATTTTCATAACCCATGAAATAAATAAGTTGTTTAAAACTGGAGATTGGCCCAAAAAATTGTTATGCAAATTGCCAATCCCGCAAAGTTGGAACCTTTTTCTCCCCATCTCGGGGCCATTCAGTCTCCAATTAACGCTCATTGACTGATTCCCCGTCGACCATGGGTGCCACGACCCTCGTCATCCTAGGGGCACTGATTTTCTACCTGTTTGTCGTGAGCAAGCAGCGTCGGAAGCGTGGCGAGCCTCCGCTTCCCATCGTCGGCGAGCTTTTCCAGCCATTACTGGATTATGAGGAGGGGCTTCAAACCACGACCAAGGTTAGTAAATTTTAGCTTAAACTGCATAAAAAATAGTTTTTAGTCGAACAGCACCAACACCGATGAAATTCCAACCCCTGTGGCGACCATCCCGAATGACATTGCCGAGGTAGCCACGACGGAACCGAAGAAGGAGCCTGAACCGGCTCCGCCCCCGCCTCCGCCACCGGCTCCAGAGTCTTTGAAGGAAATGCCGCCCCCACCGCCGCCTGCACCGACACCAGCCCCTGAACCACTGAAAGAAGAACCGCTTCCAGATATCGTCACCGCCGAAGAGACTGTTGAAGACGACAGCGAGGAAAAGAAGAAGAAAAAGAAAAAGAAGAAGAAGAAGGACAAGAAGTCAAAGGGCAAAAAGAAGAAGAAGTCCTCCAAATCGAATTCCAAGGACTCTCGCGACGAACACAAGCGTTGGAGCAAGCATAAGCACACCAATAAGAAGATCGCCGCTGCCAGTATTGTTTCTAATCCGAACACCCCTCCATTGTAGACTGATAAAAACTGATAAATTATGGTGTAATTATTTTGGATTTTTGATGGATTTTATGAAAACTGACGCTTGGCACGAAATGTCGTATCAATTTCAATTGTAAAAACTGACCGAAAACAAATAATTTTATTGCATAAAAGTAGTTTACCATACTCCAACTATACATTGAAAGATGTACCTGGCACGAGAAAGGTTAAAAAGGGCCATAAAATTGTTTATTGTTAGGAATTAATGAACGACGCCGTCTTCCATGGCAGAAGCGCCACGTTTGCCGCCGAGGAAGTATGTGGTGCATGAGCCTTTTCCCTGGAAATGTTATTTTTGTAAACTGTCTTTAATTGATTGAAAATTACCTTAATGTCAACAGTGCCACGAAGTTCAGTCTGGAATTCTGGATAGTGCTCATTGAGATTGAGCTTGTAGGCTTCGCTGATTTGGATCATCTCAGGAACGCCAGTGCTTTCCATTCTAAAAGTTTGTAATTTTAAACTGACATTAAGTTTCTTGCTCACCTCGAAGCCATATTGACAGTATCCCCGAAAAGACAGTATCTCGGCGCTGTCAATCCGACGACGCCGGCGGCAACGCTTCCGGTGTGAAGTCCTAGGCGGATTCGGATTCTGTGATCTTTCTTGTGTGGCACTTCGAAGGTCATCAGGAATTTCATCATTTCGAGGGCGACATCGCTCAAATGCATCAAATGCCGAATGCCATTTTCGATCGGGATGCCGGATACGACCATATAGGCATCGCCGATGGTTTCGACCTTGTATGCTTCGTGCTTATTGATAACGTCATCGAAACCGGTGTATACAGCATTGAGCATTGAAACGACTTCAATCGGGCTTGAACTGGAGCACAGTGTCGTGAATCCGACAATGTCAGAAAACATGACAGAAGCGTGTTTGAACGTTTTCGGAGGCACTGGACGGCCCATTTTAAGCTCGCTTGCAACTGTTGAGGGGAGAAGCTGAGAGAGAAGCTTATCAGCGCGTTTGTTGGCATCTTCCAACATGCCAGTTCTTTCTTGGACAAGTTTTTCGAGGTTGTTGGCGTATTGTTCCATCATGCGCATCATTTGGTCGACCAGGGATCCTATAAACTGGCAATATTTCCGGACATTCTATTTAATGCCGACGTACCTTTCACTTTAAGACAGCTTTCTGTGTTAAATCGAACTCGTCGGATGGACGGTCGCACTTCTGGATTCTCAGACCAGCAATCTTGGAGCAGGGCAGCCAAATCTGGGTGGATGGCGCTCTTGTCTTGGACGCTAAATTAAATTTTTTTAAACTGGCTCACAAAAATTACACAGTCTCACCTCGGCTTATAGGTCCTCTGTCCATCTCGGATGTACTCTACAATTTCTGAAATAGTCCCGAGCCAAAGCTCATTACTCTTGTCTGGTTTACGGATAAGCGTGCCATGTCATCAGTGCAAGCAATGAAACAAAAACCGTGTCCAACCAAACTACAACCACACAAACTGTGATATGTAAGAAGCTTAGGGTTAGGGTTAATCATTTAAAGTGCCAAAAATTGTGCTTTTAAAGTGCAACTGTGACTGTTTTAACGAAAACGCGATTATCATGTGACCGTGCAAGAGTACCAATTGTGTGTCAAGTGAGCGTGTGCATCCACCAATGCAAATCTCAAACAAACCTTCTACATTGGCACTATCGGGAAATGGCATCCCACGGAACAGGATCTCATACATGACCATGCCGAAACTGTAGATGTCACCAGTTTGCCTGCGGTTTTGGGATTGCTTGACCCAGTTTTGTTCCACGCCACGGCGACGATTGGCTTCGCGGTTGAGGAGGAGTTCCGGGGCTTGGTAGAGGATGCCTAGAAAGGGTAGTGTTAAACTGGCGCTATTTTGGTATCTGCTAAAAACACAAAACTAAAAGTTTCGAATTTTCAAAAAAGGGGGTCTTTATGTGCAAAGCTACCATTTCCTTCATAACAAGCCAACCAGACGTCGACTTCAGGTTTTTTAGGGGGTTCATTTTCTTTTTCTATAACTCTTCGTGCAGTGCAAATTGATTAAAAAAACTGGATACGGCGTGGTAAAGTGCAAAACTTAAAACACAGTACAAGAATCCCGAAAGAAACCTACTTGTTGACTGCAATGCGCCACTTTTGTCTTCGCCATCTTTCAATGTTTCCTTCGTGATGCTGCCTTGCTTTTCCCACTTTTCCAATGGATTAGCAATACCGTAATCCGTCAACTTGACCATCCAGTTACGGTCGATTAGGCAGCACCATGGCGAGAGAGAGCCGTGATAGCCAATTGGCGACGTGTGCAGATATTCAAGACCAAGAGTGATATCACGGACGAAAGCGGCATGGAATTTCGAATCGAGTGCGACTTCATCATTGTAGATAATGTCCTGGACGGTACCACGTGAACAGAATTTCCATAGGAGGAGCATTTCTTCTTTTTCATTGAAAGCCATGCCAATGAAGGGATTAAGATTATCGTGGACGGCTTGTTTTATCTGGAATTATAAACTGGAGTAATTATGTACGGTATTACTAATTTGCAGTTAGAATTTTGTTTGTTGTCCGTTTTATGGCCACCTTAGTAAAACTGAGTACGTAATGTGACCAATTACGGTACCGAAATTGATATTTTTTTGTAAACTGGTGCAAATGAAATCCGCGAAAACAAAATCTCAACTTACCATACTCAATGTCTGCATGTCTTCGCGAGCAAACTGAATCGGCCGCCTTTGCGGATACATGTGGAAACTTGCGTGCGTGTTTGTGCCGACTACAGCATGATGCTTGTTGAATTTCGCCATGTTGGACAACTTTGTCTTTGTACTGCCAACTGATAACATGGATTTCATTTCCTCCTCATTGACAATGCGCATATCGTCACGGAAGATTCGCCAGGAAGTTTTTGCCAGGGCATTGCTTTCCCTAAAACTTCAAATTTTAAAAACTGCGTTCCGTTATTAAGGCCTTACATCCATCTGAAGATCAAATATCCCAGCAATACCAAGATCAAAACAGCAATAATCAGTGCGCCAATGATAATCATAAGTGTATAATCGCATTTCTCGCCCCGATATCCGCAAGTCGGGTCATCCGCTGGCAAGCGCCCATCAATGGAAGGCCAGAAGCCAGTCTGTACATCGACCACATTCAAATCGATGCAAGAAGACTTATTCCGGAAAGCATCGCAATTCGTCAAGAAAAAGGGATTCATCTCCACGACTTTGATGACCTCATCCCGATTGGGAGACACAAAAAAGGCACCGTAAACACCGGCACGTTCGGCGAGATCGTCCATCATGACGGTGCCGGCGTTTTGGGATCGGAGGGTCGTTAAGCCTAAAAGGAGTTGCCGAGTTTCTTAAAATGGAAAAGAAAGCATTATTTAAAAACAGAGAAAAAAGTGAAAATGCTAACGGGCATTGTTGCTGTTTGTATCATTTGTGTTGAAAGAGATTAGGCCTGGAAGTTTGTGATTGATTGGGTGCACGGGAAGTGATAAAGGGTGTGTATAAGGTGTTTGAAGACAGTATACAGTAAAAGTGTGAGTTTTAACCAACCTTGAAAAACTTGTCGTCGCATTTTGTTCCAGATGAGTTTGCCATCATTGACAACGTGAGGGTCGTTTGTTTCGTTCAAAGCCGCCCGGACTGCCATGGCATAGAGTTTGAGTGAGTCATAAAGATGGATGTATCCGTATAAGTTTTGGAGATTTAATTGATTAATGTCGATTCCATTAGCTTCGACGCGCTCGCGGAAGGGATTTACGAGCGTGTTATCGAATCCGTTAACATCGTCGATGATGATGGTATTGCTAAATTGCTCCTTCACATTTGCCAAAGTTTGCCCATCAGCTCCAATCCATGGAGGCGTTTCCTTCGCTTCAGCTTGGAGCCATGGCATGATGTAAACGAAATCATGTGTATTCATTCCTTGGCTATGGACAGCAGCCATGAATTCACGAGTCATTTCGCGAGTCGCGGAAAACATGCAAATAATGACTGAAATTTGAAGTTTTAAACTGTTTTGAATCAGTACTGAACTCACTTCTCGCTCCATTCTTCAACTCATCCAAATAGCCACTATTGATCATAGTCTTTGAGTCATTGCTTTCTTCAAACATCACCTTCTTGATGACACTAATGCGTTGCGCGTGGAAAACTTCTTCAAATGCGGTAACTCGCTCGAAAGCCAAACTGCCAGTATTCGTCACGATGGCAACCCTGGACCAGCCGTAATGTTTCAAAAGTGAATTTACAGCAAGTGCAAGTGAATTCGTTGTCCGAAGCGATACACGAGCCAGAGTTTTGTAGATATTCTTATCAGCAAAGGCGTTATTGGCCGCCATGTAGCCGATGATGGGCAGGTTCCAGTAAGCTGCCATTTTTGATACGGCATCCATTTCTGGAAACACTTATTTTGTAAAAAAAACTGTCATCAATGTTGCTTAATCACCTGCGTTACAGTAAGGCCCGATGAAACCCTTGACATTCTGCTGGTGATACATATCCGCGCCGACGGCAACACCCTCGAAGGATTCTCCGCAGCCCATTTGAGTTACGATTCTAAAAATTTTGATATGAAAACTGGCCGTCAAAAGATTTAACTTACTCAATATCAAAATCATCCCCCAGAATACCCTCCTTCCAAAGTTCAGCTCGACAAATATCCAAAATAGCTTCAGCTTTCGGCATGGCATTCAACGCTCCAATATGTCCCAACTTAACACGAATACCGCCAGACGCCGTCAAAGTAGTCGAATTCAAATCGTGTTCTTCTGGGAAAACATTTCCAAGAAGCGCCAAGATGGCGACCACATGTAGAATTAGTAAACCCATCTTTATAGATGGCTACTATGATACTTTACCGTGTTTTCACGTTGCTTATATATGCCGTCCATAAAGTCTCCACGGAATGCGAAACTAAGCTCCGCTTGAGCACTCTGGCTAATGAATTGATCACTCAGGTGACTTTAGGAAAAGCCGTGGAAAGCGGCTTTTCATGGCTGGGTGCACCGGGAGATCCGGATGTGATTATTGGCAATGGTTTGTGGGAGGCTTTGGAGGGCAAAGCCTACTTTGCGGCGATAATTAATATCACTTGTAGCGCGGATGGATTGGCAATGGAGATATTAAAGTGTGGATGATCCACATAGTTGGATAGCTTAACGGGTTTATAGTTTTTTACTGTACCTTGAAAATATGGCGGATTCTTGCTGTGACTGAGTACAAGTGTTAACAGATTGAAAAAAGGGGTTATTAGAAAGTGTTTCGAAACTGTCTACGATTGCTTAAACGATAAACAAGTCTTTGAAACCACCCCCTAATCACAGATTTTTGTTGAAAAATGCCTTAAAAATAAGTGTATCTGATGTTCCTTCACCCTAATAAAAGTTGAACCAAACCATGACCCCCAAATACAAACAAGCTTATGTCATAAAATTATTACGTGCTAAAGTAAACAAAGCTTTATTGTTATCACGAGAAAGTAGAATTTCCCTGTTTGTAAAGCATCGAAAACGACTCGGATTAACTGACCTTTCATATGATCAGATACAAAAACTTTCCCACCAGTCTTTACGGCTGATATTGCAACATTGCAATTTCAAGGAATCACAACAACAACACTGTTTTGATGTTTAATCAGATCGCAGAAATTAGCAATGTTTCAAGCGCACCAAACACCACTCGGATTAACACACTTTATTGTCTGCAGCCTACTTTGCTTTTGCATCAATGTACTCACCGAATTGGTGATCAAAAGCATCACCGATAAGCTGATGTTGATATTTGTTTTTCTATTTTTGGCCATGAGTCGATGTTCGATACAAACAAGATCTATCCAAAAACAAAGAAGTGTATGACTATGGGTGCGTTAAAAAACAGCTGAAATCTGGCCTCGGGTTTTGCCTGTTGTGTATTTACTGTGTATGTCGAACGTCATGTAGGCGGGAAAGAGCGTCAAGCTCACGTTTTTGACGTTGGGAACATCTGGTGGGGAACAGGCCACGCCTTTTTTGGAAAATGTTCAGGTCGATTTATAGGGGGATATCAATGAGGAAAACTGCTGTATATCTAACTCGGAAGTTCATAACTAAATTTAACTATTTTAGGACATTTGTAAGGCAATAAACGACAAATGTTCATCAAAGACCCCGTTCAAATCGTCTTGGCACGATTGCCGGCGCGATTTCGGGTATTGCCGGTGCTTTTTGGGGCTGTTTTGATACATTTGTCGTTGGGGACGTATCATACTTTTGGTGAGTTGGTAGATTTTAGGTTTTAAACTGGACCTGGTGTCAACAGATATTAATAAGATCGTTTTAGGCAACATGCTTCCATACATGGCATCCTACATGCAAAATCGGACCAGCGGTCATGTCACAATCGAACAACTGATGTGGATTCCGACCCTTCAGGGCTGTTTTCCATTTGCCATGCTTGTTGGTGGCTTTCTTTCATCAAAATTAGAGCCAAGGGCTGCTACTTTTATTGGCTGTTCCTGTATGACGTTAGTATTTTTGTTTTTATTTTTATTTTTTAAAACTGTTCGTGGCTGCAATATTTGTTTGATTGTTCAGATCACCTTTACGCTCTTTTGTTCTGTTTTTGTCTGACCAATTACCATTTTCAACTGTTTATAATCTTTTTCGGAGCCGAATGACCCCATTATGTATTCCACTTGATCATAGAGGCCATTTTTTAATCCCCGTACTATGATTCAGCTGTCCATTGCGATCACAAAAAACTGTTCTTTCACATACATTGTCGTAGTAAACATCCGTATTAATCCCATATTTTGTTCCAGGGGCAGCGTATTTCTCTCGTCAATTACGATCCGTTCCGGTCTGGCTTTATTCCTATTATCCTATGGCGTCCTATTTGGCCTCGGACAGGGCATCGCCTACGTGGTGGCCGTTTCGAGCGTCATCAACTGGGCCCCACATAGAGTGGGGTTGTTTAGTGGTCTTGTGGCAGGAGCCTTTGGAGTTTCGGCTGCCATCTTTACTCCTATACAGACAAGACTGATCAATCCGGAGAATTATGTTGCTGTTAATGGGTAAGTTTTGCATTCTATAAACTGGCGGAATATAACGTAGTACAAATTTAGCTACTTTTCCGAGCCCGAACTTCTCGATCGCGTCCCAAACGTCTTCCTAACCCTTGGCGGTATTTACGCCATCATGCAGCTTATCGGTTTAGTATTTATCTGCGACCCACCGTCAGAGGTTTGTTTTAAGCTTACCGCAATCAGGCTTGTCTTGACTGATGTCATTATACCTTGCCTATTGTGTGTTTTGTCCCGGATGTGCAACGGAAGTGCAAAAGTCGTAGTCAATCTACCGGAACTTGGAAGGTATATTGACTTCATCATGTTCTCTGAGTCCATTGAAATTTTTAAATTCATGCACGTCATCTTTGATCCGCCTGACTCATGTTGAATGATTGGGTACAAAATAGGGGTAAAAGTCATCATGAAAAGTCAACAAACGCATTAATGGCCAGACGTTTAACTGTCGGGGGCGACTTGACAAACAAAGTAAACACATATGAATACATACGGATGTGTTTAATGTGTGACAGTTCTGAGCATCTGCAGCTGGGATGGAATTGAAACTGAATAATCCGTTTGTTTTATGGGCTTTTCGTATTTTGATCTGGGTGCAGGTTCAAGTGGGTGGTTGAAGATAACAAAAGACATGTATTACACAAGGGATTTGCACTACAGTATGCCTTTTGCAAGTTTTGATCATTCAATGACCAATTTTCAGCTGCAAAGCGAACTCGATGACCCAACAAACCCGCATTACATCCGTCGATGCCTTTCTGACAGCTTCGTAGTTGATCCGAATTGGCGATGGCTCGGAACTCCAAGGTCTTGCCAACAGAATGATGGCACTATGACAGTTACACAGAGACGAGTGGTACGGTAGTTTCAGACATCGACAAAAGTTTTGAAAACAGTGCTTTCAGAAAAATCCTCGACGAACCGATGGCGATCTGGCACTTTTGATCGAAAGTGACGCTGAATTCTACAAATGCGACAATGATGACAAAAAAGCCGATGACGGTGACATGACGCTTCGACAAGTCCTTCGAAGCAGCACTTTTTATGCGCTTTTTGTGACGCTTTTCTGTTGCTCGTTTTATGGAAACTTGTATTACAATTTGTACAAGGTAGATTTAATTATGCTAAACTGAGCAAGATGTTAAACGATTTCAGACATTTTCCAACACATTCATCGACGATGACATGTTCATGGCGGTGGCCTTCAGCGTGGGAACTGTAGCCAATGCTGCTGGGCGTATTGGTTGGGGGATTGTGGCAGATAAATTTAGCTTCCAGGTAGTAAACTGCATGTCTTCGCAAACTTATCTCATTAATTTTAAGCTAGCACTCACCTCTGCCGTAGCCATGGCCACAATCTTGCTGTTTACGATGCCATTGACTCCCTATGGCGGAAAGCCGATGTATTTTATTTGGGTATGTGTTATGTGATTAAAACTGTTGTCCATCTTTCGATGCTATTTTTAGTTAATCCTATTGTTTATCAACATTGCTGCCAATCAAACCCTCTTCATCACAGCGGCTGTCAAATGTTTTGGCAGCAAACACAAGGCTCTCAACTATGGCACACTTATTTTGTCAACGGTATCTTTTAAACTGGATAGATTGTTCCAAAAATTAAAAAAAACGTAATTTTAGACGATTAGCGGCATTTTATTAAGCGCAGTATGCCAGACATTGCTTGGCGTCATCGGTTATACTTGGATGTTCATTGCCGCTGGTTGTATTGCGCTTATTGGTAAGTTTTTTCAAAACTGTTATCGCCGTTACTATTTCGAAGCTTTCAGCTTTCGTCGTCAGCATCCTCACCCGTTTCACCGCCCAAGGCCGAGCTATCAGCATCCGGAAGCGTGCTGTCAAGAAGCGGCTTAACTTTATCGCGACAAACATCAAGAAGTTGAGAAGTTTGGGGAAAACTGGCCCGGTAACCGTGGAGGATGAAGAATACCACATGGCTCAACTGTCCGATGTCAAGAAGGAAGTTTTGTCCTAAATTGGACCACAAATTCACAACAATGAAATAAATCCCTGCAAAACCGCACTGAATCGGCGTATGTATCCAATGAACCTTCTAATTATACATAAACAGTAGAAGATTAGCCAACGAATACATGTATTGCATTTAACGTGTAATTTTATTTATCGTTTGTCACACGTTTAAAGGGTATTCGAGATAGTAAGTATTATAAAACTGATGCGAATGAAAAGGAAAGAACGGTTCGTGATGGCACCAAATGACCTGTGGCGGTACCTGGTCGTCTATAGTCGCAAAACCTGCATATGTCGATAGATATGTTTAAATCAAAAAGATAAATAAGAATTCAGAGTTCGGATTGACGGTGAAAACAGTCGATAATCTCGCCGCTGAGTAAATCAACGCAATAACCACGATACACAAAAGAACAAAAAATAAAGAAGAAAATAAAAAAAAGTGTAATGAACAACGTAGAAATAATCAAAACCAATTGTTGTGTTAAATCGTAATAGAAGTTGACAAAATGTGTTCTATAGTCAATGTAGTGCACCCTATGAGTTCTGTGGTTGCGGAATGTAGTTATAAGATCATCTTCCATATAAAAATCTTGAAAAGTCATTGAAAACCTGCAAAAGCAATTAAATAAAAGAGAAACTTTAGTTTTTGTCTTACCTGTATGAAAAACCGCGGCAGAAATCCTTTACAAAGTTCAAAAACTCTAATCGTTCTTGCTGCGTAAAGTAAATTTTTCCGTTAATGGAAACCTGCTTCACATTAGGTGTGATTAATCGTTTGACCCATTTCCAATGAATACCGCCATTGATAACAAGTCGACTGTACGGTCCAATAATAAATGGTATAACTTTTTTAAAGCTTTTCGGTCTTTTGCACTGCAATATAAGGCTGTCTTCCACGTAAATGAGCCTATCTTTGCCAACAATTTCATTGACGTGTAACACAGAATTCCAAATTAGCCTAATCGTGTAAAGGCCATCGTAAAACACTAGCAAGGGTTTGAAGTAACGCAGTAATCGTAACCAAAATATCATTTTTAGAGCGGACTGCCATATATCTGCGCTGTCTGTGATCTTGAGTTGATCATGATAGTCCGGGCGAGCGGTACAAACATTTTCGACACCGGGACAGGCTTTGCGAAGATTTTGAAGGTCATTCAATGGAGCAAGATGTAGTAAGCGTTCCTTAAAATCGAATGGAAGTTTAGAAAATACCAATTTCTGGGATATTAGACAATGCATTGCTGGCGACCTGCTGCGGTGGCTAAGCTATGAGTACAAACTGCGCGTCTTTGCACGATGTTATGTCTGAAAGGGTGTGGTATTGGTTTGCATAAGATATGCGCAACAGTTGTATAAACACGCAAAAAACCAAGGATGGGAAGCAAATATCCTTTGCCAAGTGTGTTCCGAAAGGTGTGGTTTTGGGTTGCATAACTTCGCGCGGAAGTTGTGAAAACAAGTCAAAAGTCGCATTGTGCCATGTAGAATTTCGTGCGTGAAGTGCCGGCGGGACCTGTTTACATTCAACCTTTTTGAGCGCTGATGGGGTGTGGAGCGATCGACGTTGCGGCTGCTGATGTTCAAAAAGTCAGAAAAAAATACAAAATGCTAATTTGCATAAACTGCGGATTATAAACTCATTTTTTGTAAAGTCTGTAAAATTTGCATTTGACAGTGTTGTTCAGTGTTGGGTCATGACCGAATTTGCCGGACCGGATCGGACATCGGACATTTTAGTTCCGGAAATGTCCGGACATGTCCGGACATGTCCGATGTCCGATTCGGAACTTTAACCGTTATCCGACACTGATATCAAATAACTGCTGATTTTATCATTTTTGGTTAAATTAAGCTCAAAAACACTTGCTCGATGGGTAGGTACATAAGTTTTAGATGATCGGACATTTCTCGGACATATCCGTTCCGGAAATGTCCGATGTCCGGTCCGGAACTCGGTCCGCTACCCAACACTGGTGTTGTTGTTTGTGTGCTTGGGTGTGTCACTCTCCATAGTTTCGTAATCGTACGTTTGAACATTCGCGAACGTTACGAGCACCCATTTAAAGCCACTTAGACCTTCTCGTCTATTGGCTGCACTCTTCAACGCCCTAATATCTGCAGATCACGTCCAGCCTGCAGATATTACAACTTTGTCCGCGTGTTCTCGAAACTAAATTCACAAAATATTTCGTTCTATTTCAGGAAACTTTCTTCCAACCGACTTCACCATGCCCTTCCCCTTCCTCATCCTGCCCTACGGCATGCGCACACGTTTCCGCGAACTTTCAACCCCCGTCGAAATGTTTCACCTGCAACACGCTCTTGGAGATGACCTCGTCGGCTTCAAACCTATCCAGCAGCAGAAAATCTTCGGCGAAGTCACATTCATCGGCGACGATGCAGCGTCAATTTATACGTCCACCGATTTTGTAGAGGAGTTTGTTCGTGACGATACTAAAGCCCTCATTGCCGTCAGAGATTGGATTGATTTTCGCGACATTACCACTAACGTCGTCAAGAACGCGTTATTCAACAAACTGCGCTTGGATTGGGCGCATTCCTTGTCGATCCACGCGAAGGAAGTGCCGCTTTCACTTCTCAAACTGTTCGCTCCCAAAATGCCCAATTTAACAACTCTCGAATTATTCACGGACAGTCGTCTCGGCATTTTGGAAGTGCTCAGCGTCTTCCCGAAACTTGAAGAATTGCGAATTCCAGCGTTTTACAATGGCTGGATGGACGATCTGTTAAAGTCAATGAACAAACATCTCACGATTTCTTCGACAAGCGTCATTGATAACTATGGTGACGTCTTCAGCTTTACTCCGAATGATATGATTACGCTTTTGAAAGTATGTCGATTTAAGTTTTTGCCCCATCGACTAAATTAGCTTTTTCCAGGCAAAACACCAAAATTACACCATCAAAGTCACCTTTCCCATCGACGACGACTGCGAAATCATAGAAGCAGCAATAGAAGAAATGGTTGCATACATGGGTCCACAGTTTAGTGTGTCCAGTGGATGTCCAAATATGATCAAATCCGTATTCAACGTGGCTTTGATCAAAAACAATGCAGTGGCCGGAGGATTCTTACGCCGTGACACAATTCAGTTGCTGTTTTTCCCTTCCTTTGAAGACTGACTTGTTTTTTGTTCGTTTGTTTTGTTGTCTTAATAATTCTGTTTTTTATATGATGATTATAAACAACTTTTGTTAACTCGTTTTGCACACTTTCTTGAACAACCTTATTTTTGATCGTAAAAATGTAATTGTAAGACATCCATAAAGTGTTTTGGAAACGTGGCAAAAGGAGCAGCACGTCCCGATCACGAATTAGAGTTGTCATGATAAGAGCCTTTGCTGTCTTATCACAAACCATGCTGACATGGACCAAATCGAACAATTTGGTTGACTTTTTTGCTTTTCTTTGTTTGGAATGCATGCAGTCCCAGTAAGTACCGTAATTCTTGCTCTTTTAACATTTCCAATTTCTTTTAGGTTATGCCGTTTCCCTATGCAAAGCTTCCCTATGGCCAAATTCGGCGTTTACGAGAATTGTAAACTCCTGTGGAGGTCTATGATCTAAAATTATCTGTCGAAAACAAACTTGATGGCCTGCTTCCACCTCAGTCCATTAAGACAATCAGCACGGGATATAAACAGGTTAAACCAAGATCGACGCGAACCGCGCATCTATCCTGTTCTATTATGTGTACTGTGTCAATGCTTGAGCCTACCGATGCCGTTCTTATTGTAAAAAAACTATATATCAGATATCCAATAGACGTGGCCAACATGGTATTCAAGTTTTTGTACCTGAAGGAAACGTGTGAATTATTCCTTGTCACAAATGGATTAACTGTTGACCTTTTGCGATTCTTTGCGCACCAAATGCCAAATATCACGAAGCTGACTCTTGATGACCCGCAGCATAATGTTAAAATATCTGAAATTCTCTCCATGTTTCCACAACTGTGTAAACTTGAAATCGAACACTCTTACCATAACTGGATACCTGATTTTTTAAGTGCTCATGTAAATAATGTTAACGTTACAACGTACGGGGAAGACAGTAGTTTTGAGGACATTTTTAACTTTCACCCCGAAGATTTAATGAAATTACTTGATGTAAGTTTACTCTTTTAAATTTGATGTGCGCTAAAATTGATGTTTTTAGAGGAAATGTACCATTGGTGCTGTCTTGAAAGAATCTTGTATGAAGATAGAAGAGCAAAATGTACAAGTTAGAAATTACCTGGGACCAGCCTTTACCTATTTTGGAAACAGTGTACCTCATTCTTGTTTTGCTATTAGACTCGCTTGTCGATGTTACCATCCCGATCGTTTGATTACATGTTTATTCAATTATTATTCGCGTGCTTTATATGATCCGGACATGGAAACTTATGTGCGCTAGAAGGCTGAAATCGTCGTTTTTTTACATCGGATGGAACCGATTAATCAAAAATGACTTACGGTATTGTTTCCAAAAATTACGTGTTAACGCATGCCATCTAAAAAAATGCGAAATTCCAAAATCGATTTTCCTAAAATTTTGAGTACGGTATTTTGTACCCCCTTAACTTCAAAAGCTGACGCGGATGCCAAGCCGATTAAGAAACGTTGTAAACCGTGTCAGATTCACTTTAGCACGCATTTTCAGAAAAAATTAAGCTTTCCGTTGTTCAAATATATGTTTCGTTGGTTTATTGAAAACGTGCTAATAATAATGATAACAAAGTAAAACTGTGCCTAATCGATGTAGCGTTGTCGATTTAGTTGGTTGATACCCTCGTGTACCTCAGATTTCGCCATTTCCGTGCTGACTTTTACACATGTGCGCGTTCGTCAACTCGATTTTGTTCCATGCTTCCAGGAGGTGATGCACGCGCTTGTTGACTGTCTGTCAATGTCAGCGAGTTTCATTTTATCAGTTTCCTTGGCAAGGTCCCAGGTGTGGTGAGGCTCGTCTCCTTGGTATCATTGCTAGTTTGTCAATATTCGCATCACGGTTTGCTTCCCGGTGAGTGATTCATCGGGGCTCATTTAGCAAAAACGACGTAAGACTAGCGGTCCAATGGTCCCATTAGTCGGATAAAGCATGAAATATTTCACACGCTCAAAATCGATCCATGCTTCATCCATGAAGTCATCATGACGTGAGTCGGCATTAAGCTGAAACTGCTGTCTACCGATCCCATACACCGTGACTTGTCCCTTTCAATTTTATATTTGTCTTTGTTTATCCTTGCAATTACAGCTGTCACAGAAAACAAACGAAGCGATCATGCCATTTCCTTTCATAACGCTTCAGTATGGAGAGCGTCAGCGCTTACGCGAGTTGTCGAAACCCGTCGAAGTCTACGATCTCCAATTAGCAGTTGGAAACGCTCTCAATGGCTTGCTTCCCCTACAGCCTGCAAAAAACGTCTTTAAAGTCGGTATTGAAGAAGATAACGCTTCCGCTGTTGACGTCTACGAAAACGATTATGATGCGACGCACACCGTTCTCACCACAGATGTCGTTTTAATTGTTGAACGAATATCTATCACAGATTTAAGCTACGTCATGGCCAATACAGTATCTAACATGATATATTTAAAGAAAACCAGGAAGTTGTCTACTGTCACGAATGGCTTAACTGTCGATATTCTACGACTTTTTGGGCAACACTTAACGGATTTGACTCTTGATGGACCACTGCATGATGTTAAACTTTATGACATCCTTGCAATTTTTACGAAACTTCGTTGTCTTATAATTGAAAACCCTTACCATGGCTGGGTCCACGATTTATTGAATGCCGACGCTCGTAATATTAAATTATTATTTTACGGTGAAGATAATTGCTTTGAAAACATATTCAGCTTCATTCCGGCAGACTTGTTACAACTTCTCAATGTAAGTTTACGTTATTTTGATATAAACTATGTGCATTTTTAGAAAAATTGCAAAATTTCGGTAACGTGCCAAAATCCTTGTAACGAAACGTTCCAAACACAAGTGGAGAGGATCAGTGCTTATTTAGGACCCATTTTTACAATAAATACTACATCTGTTTCACTCCCGTTTTTCATGGTTGAGTTGCATTACCTTGCTAACCCGGATACCCCAGAAGCTTCGAGCAGAATGCTTTTAACGCAGTTTGTGTCACGTGCTCTTTTGGAGGCACAGGGGCTGGGTAACACAAGTATTCAAAGTTAGCCTACACCTCAATCTTTAAGGCAGGCTCGGGTGGCAAGCCTATTCAGAAGCGCTGGAAGCCGTGTTAAAATATTTTTCATATGTTTTCAGGATGAATTAAATTTTAAAATGTCCAAACGTATTTGGTTGACTTTTAATAATCTTGATAATAAAACGAAATTGTGTCTAATCAAATCAATGTGGTTGAATTTGTCTATCGTCATACTTGGATATCTCAGATTTGTTGATTTTCATTTTGTCGCCAAATTGTCTAAAAAGTTGACAAAATAGGCTGATTTCCCAATTTGATATGGTTTTTTACTGTCTTATCACAAATCGTGCTGACATTTTGACCAAATCGATTATTTTGGTAACCTTTTTTTGATTTTTCTCACTTTGAATGCTTTTAGTTGCTATGAAAACTAGGTGTAATACAGGCTTTTTTCAGGTTATGCCGTTTCCCTATACAAATCTTTTCTATGACCAACTTCGGCGCTTGCGTGAATTGTCAACTCCCGTCGAAGTCTACGACCTGCAATTAGCTGTCGGAAATACTCTGGATGGCCTGCTTCCTTTCCAATCAACAAAAAATGTTGATTATGTTATATTTTACAAAGACAATACTATTCCGGTTGAAGTGTACACTCACATTGTTGATGAGTTACCGACCGTCATTACAACTGATGTCGTTTTCATTATTAGAAAAGTATTGATCAGAGATTTAAGCAAGCTTATGACCAACAGAGTGTCTGACATTTTGTATTTCAAGAAAGTCGACAAGTTGTCTACTGTCACGGATGGCTTAACTGTCGACATTCTACCACTTTTTGGGCGGCACTTGACGGATTTGAGTATTAATGGACCACTGCTTGACGTTAAACTATCCGATATCTTTGCAGTTTTTACAAAGCTCCGTTTTCTTAGTGTTAAAAACCTTAACCCTGGTTGGATTCACGAATTATTGGATGCCGATGCTTGTGATATTCAGATCACTGTTTATGGTGAAGATAATAGTTTTGAAGACGTATTCAGCTTCAATCCGGCAGACTTGTTACAACTTCTCAATGTAAGTTTACTTTGAATAGTCTGTAAAAAGCACAATAAGAAATTGTATATTACAGAAAAGATGCGACATTAATGTGCGCTGCGAAAACACGGATAACGAAACGCTCGAAGAACAAGCATCGAAGATCAGTGGGTACTTGGGACCGTCTTTACCTTTGATTAACGTTCTACCGCTTCCTAATTTTGCTGTTGTTTTAAATTACGATCCTGAACCATCTAATCCGGAATCTCATTTAAAAACAGCCTGCATCAAATTTGGCTCACGAGCTCTAATTGAGGCTAGCGGTTATATTCAGAATGATGTGGGCTTTAATTTTGAATCTGATTCTGAGGCTTCGCAGAATGATGATTCAGATTAGCCAACCTTAACTGACATTCCCGCGATAAAAACTGAAATATATTTAAAAAACTGATATTTCCTAGATGTGATTACGTTTTGTTAAACAATCAATAAACATGTGCACTTTTATTCACAATAACCTGCATTTTTAGTAAGACTAGGATGTTTTTATGCATTCAAAACACGCATAGTCAATCGATCAACAAGGCCACCGGCAATACTTTGTTTTACAGAAACAAAATGGAAGCGAATAAAAATGTGAGCTGTGAGGAGTAACGGTTTTGGCATGATACAGCGGGGAATTACAGTTAGCATTTACAAGGAGAATGAAGCGGGTTTACTCTTCTTCGTCGTCGCTTTCGAGAAGCGGCTTGTATCTGGGGTCCTTCTGTGGGACGCGCTTCTGTTCCGTTGCAACCTCCTTCGCTGCCATTCCCACGACGAATCCGATGCCGGCGCCGACTGAAGCGCCGAAGGCTGTTCCGACGACGGGGACGACCGCTGGAAAAAAGATAAATTGTTGATTGGTTTTAAACTGTTGAATATGTGTGATTGTTACTGTTAAAAAGTAGAAGTTTCAATAATTTGATGCATTATGTACAGTAAAAAACAGGCTACTGATAAGAAAAACTTACACCCAATGGTAGCACCCGCGACAGCCCCAGCAGTAATGGAGTGTAGGCCGATTTCATGGGCTTCTGTTGAGGATTGTTTACGGTTGGCAGAGTTAACGGGTGCCGGGGGTCGATTATCGGGATCGGGGAAGGTAACTGTCGGCGGGGGTCTGGAGACACTCGGATTCATCGTGGTGGCCATGGTTTAAGTTGAAACTGCAACGGTGAAATTTCAATAAGCAAAATGTGAAAACTTAAGCAAAACGCATTGTCACAATGAAAAAAGGGCCACCATATGACCCGCCACGGCGTACTCTCGACCGAACAAAAGCGCTTCTATCAATAATCGAAAAGATAAGCCCCGCCAGAACAGGAAAAATACGCCCGTCCCACCGTTACAAAGTATACCCACATGAACCAATTTCAATGGAAACAGTTACAACTCTCAAAAATTGAATGTTATCAAAAAACAGGCACATTTTATGGTCTCGAGACTGGAAACTTGGCCATTTCCAGTTCCAGGGTTGAAATGTCGACCGGCTGTTTGCCCCGTTAAATGTCGCGACATAAATGGCGGGTTGCATAAAACCATACAGGCATACACCGCTCTACGTGTGTAATCAATACCGGAGTGGTGACATGCTAAAACCCATAGATGGATGAAAAAGTGGGGTGTCCGTGTTCGAATGCTCCAGGAACTGCACCTTTTTTATGTATGGAAATAGCGAGTAGTGAGACCATGGTTGGCTTGACCGCAGCTCAGCTCATGAGCCACATAAATACAAACACCAAAAGGTACCCCACCAGTGAAATGTGATGTGATCAGTACCGCTGTGGAACTGAACCGGGGCAAAACAGAGTCAACTTTGTCAACAATGATGAATTTTATGGGTTTTGGGGGTTGTTTTGTGGGTTTGAAAGGTTAAACTTCAAATTCGTTACTGATTTTTAAGCTTTAAATATCAATAGTCCAGTCATAAAACCTTTAAACTGTTAACATTTAGATCAAAAAGTTTATTCAAAGTTCATCAAATTTCCCGTATTTCAGCCTCCAATTTAGCAGTCTGCCGATACTCAATCGCATACATGCTGCCAACACTGATAAAGTAGCACAACGCAATGATGATAACAAGAAAAGCTAATATCAAAACGGCGAGGAAAAGGTCTATGGGGAAGTCACCGAATTTGTCCGTTGCTACTTCCTGAAATTGATTTTTGTTATATAAACTGAACTTGACTATTTGAAAAATACTCACAGCAACTCCATTAGCACTTGATGATAGCGTCCGGACATAGCCACCAACGTTATCTACTGTTTCTGAGCCTTTCGCTGATAGTTGGGATATCGTTTTATCCACCTGGAATTTTGTCTTTTATAAACTGCGATTTTTTTCCTGAGAATTACATTTCGAACAATATCATTAATATCCCCAGCTAGATATTGCACTTTGTTGATAACAGCATCGATGGAATGGTTCCCCGCGATGATGGACACATTTTGCTTAAAGTTGGGGTCCTCACGGAAGATGTATGTCAGCGCCATGGTGACAGTAAAACAATGAGACTTGTACAATCACGGCTTTTGTCGTTGAAGTTTAAAAAGGGTGCCAATGCTGCAAAGGCGAAGATTAGAGACAATGAGAAAAAACTTTGTTAGTAACAGTTGGGAAAAGTTTTACGACATTGTGTCGCGTCGCTAAGCGATAAATTTCTTACAAGACAGTGGGAGCCTTGCCTTGCCTGAGGACATGAGTCATGAGCGAGGGTGGACACTGCCGCGTACTATGTATACCTGATGGGCTGGCTTGAACACGGAGGACAAAAAGTAAACAAAGCGGGATGGCTTTAGTGGTAGCGGGGAACGAGGAAGGTAATTGGCTTCGATGTCCGAGTAGGGCATGGGCATCGCGATGGACATTGCCCAGGACAACGGTAAACAAAACCTTTTTCAGGTGGAAATGGCATGGATTATGGATTCTGGCAAAACATTACTTCTATTGTGGTAACAGACAATACCTAATTTAAAATTAAAACAAGGTTAAACATTAAACTTCCGCCCACTTTCAAGGCCGTATTTCCAAACTTCCTTACAGGTGGTCATAAAACATGAAAGTGAAACAAGAGTATCTCAGCCTTAAGGGGCTCGAATTGCTCCCGACCCAAGTCAACCCAAGACCCAAGATCGACAGACCTCCCTTTTTCAGTTGAAAAAAGTTTCGTTTCTTCGCCGATAGCAAGCCCCCCGGTTCACCTTCACCTTGTGTGAAGAACGCCCACGCATTTCTCAGCTTGCGAGGACCCCCGGTCTACACCTGACCATCGGGCCAGGCCTGCGGCCCATATGGGGGGAAGCGCATCGAATCTCCTAGAGGGCGAAAAGAGGGGGGAGAATGACGATGACTCTCCGCGCGCTTCGACAAACATGGTCAAATCGCGCGAGACGACGCTTCGCACGGAGCTCGAGAGTCGCGGTTCTTCTCCCCTTCTAGGGAGTAAAGCCTCAGGGCCTAGTTGTTACGTTCGGGATGGTTATACATGGGCAGTGTTTCAGGATAAACTGAAACGAATCTTATTGGCACGCTCTGGGTTACTGTAGTTTTGGTTTAGCGTAATAAACTGAGGGGCCATGTGAAACGCCCACCCACGATCCCCTCAATGATAGTATTACCATGAATCATCTGAACCCTCCGCGAAAAGCCCATGTTTGCCCACCTCTAATCACCCTTCCAAAGCTTTTCGTCACCAAAGTGTGTACCTCCCCCCTTTCGCGCTTCAATTTGTCATCCGTCGATCGACCCGTCAGCGTCTCCGACCCCTTGAGGCTTCTCGTCTCGATTTGATTGTTTCGTTTTCATCTCGCCCCTTTTTTCGCGCACAATCGCCTAGCATTGAGTAGCTATTTTCACGGCGCTTGTTTGCACCCCGCCAATCTCGACCCAGAGGCCCCTGACGCGCTTATGCTACGTACTCGATGGCCTCACCTTTCCGCTACCGACGACCTATAGGTATAGCTTTGTAGCTTTGTAGACAAAAAGGTGAAGGTGAAACTCTAACACCCATAGGGCTGCGCGTGCCACTTTGCACGCGCATTGTGCGGGTAAGCTTTGTGTTAGCCTAGGCCGTAGGGGTTGTTGACAGTTCGAGGATATAGGGATCACGGGATATGTGCCTACTAATCAGATACGCTAAACTTCTATTGACTGTAGCTATACTTTTTCAATTGTGGAGATCACAATCAAAAAAAGAGCAATCACACACCTTGAGGGGGGTTCCTGGCTGGAGGCGCTTGCAGCCAGCAATCAAAATATCAACAACGTGCATGTCCACAGGCGCCCCAGGCTTACTCTCGACGATTGTCAACGACGAGCAATCGAAGACAGTTCGTCCGCGAGGACGCTTTTCACGTCGCTTTTATTATCGTGTCTGTGTTTGAGGGCCTATTTTGGGCGTCTTCAATTGGGGTGAATAGCTTTGCATTGATTTTATGGGCTTTTTCGTTTTTAAAACTGTTTTTCGTGTCACGCAGTAATGAATTATGAACCGTCTTTTGATAAGATTTTTTACAATAAAACTATTTCGATACCTACAATTCCTTTAAAATCCAATCAATACCCCCCCCCCCCCCCCAAAACAACCATTTCTCCCTTTTATTTTCCTTTTTT
>KB454936.1:0-13790 GCA_000341325.1 Panagrellus redivivus
ACGAGGTCCTCTCCGATTCCCATGGTTCCGATCCTCCGAGGGAGGATACGGAACCATTACAAGTTGACATTGCTGCAGGTAGTAATCGATTGGAACATCAGCGCCGGGGAACTGGTTTGACACGAAATCTGAGTCAGTGGATCGGAAAAAGCCGAATTCGTTGCACTGTTGATAAAACCATGCACGGTCTAAAATATCGATTAAATTAAAGATAAGGAAAGTTTGAAAACTCACAGTCACCATCATCACGCCCAGCATAGCCATTTTGGAGATCAAGAATGTACTGATGATAGTCAGTGTCCAAGCAACTTTCAAAGTCTTCAAAAAGCATCCAATTGTTAATGGAAACCAAGCCGTCAAGATCAGAATCTGCGCCTAATTGACGTTTGCAAAGCTCAGGGATAGTCAGTTTTGTAGCATAATCACCAACGTTGATCTCGCTGAATTGGACGACTCGCTCGTATCCCTCAAGGATGGCTTGATAGATGAAAGATTGCGTGTTGTTGTCGATGTTTGTGATGTCATTGCAGAGTCTGAAGGTACTTTGAAGGGACATACGGCCAAGTGGAGTTTGTAAGAGCCGGTTGAAGTCGTAGAAACCTTTACGGACGGATTCCGCGCATTTTGGGTCATAGCTATGGAGCACATTGTAGACACCTTCGAGATAGCTTTTGAAGTTGACGACAGCTTGGACAGGAGCGCTGGAAGCAACCGCGGCATAGACGGAATCGGGATGCTTTTCGCGGATCCATGCAGCAAGGGCACCGGCGTAGGAGCCACCAAAGAGGATCCATCGGGGATTTGTGATGTTGAGATTGCCGTTTTGGCCGGTAATGAATGCAACAACATCGGCAGCGGCTTGTTGAGAATTTAAATAATCGAATGGTGTAAAAAGCCCAGGGAAGAAGTTCGATGGCTGAGATTTGCCATAGAATCTGTGCTCCAACAAAAAGACCCGAGCCCCAACTTCTTTAGCCAAGGAAGTCCATTCCAAATCGTCACGCTCCACCCACGCTGACGAGGCAGTGGCTTCACCAGCGAGCATAAGAAACTGGGGGCCACCTGGTTTGTACCATTGATCGTTTTGCCAAAAACGCTGTTGAAGTGGCTCGGTTTTGCCAACTTGATCAACAAATTGAACGAAATATTGTTCTTGGGCGAGATTAATACCCACTGGATGATCAGGATCTGGACAGGCATCCCGCCCAGGACGACGTTGTGAGAGATACAGCTTCAACGGCTTCAGTGGATTGGCATCGCCGATTGCCACACACAAAACAGTCAAAATGGCGAGAACTGCAAAAACAGACTTCATATTCAGCTCACTTAGTATGCTTTCACCATGCTTGATGCCCCTTATAAACAACCGCAACTCTACAAAAGCCGGAAAAGTTACCGTACGCCAAACCTCTGACACACCTCGATTTTTCTCGATAACTGATAAAACAGTCCAAAGGGAGCTTGTATGCGCTCTTTAATGACAATGTTTACTTCAGATATCAGCCAACTGTCGCTAATTTGCGGATGTGTTAAGCCTCTTTTTTGCAGTCCGCGTCATTTTAATGAAGTGCAGTTCTGTTTTGTGCTATGGTAGTCAATTATGAGGGTCAAATGATATCACTTTCAAAGTTTTGCAAGTTGAGTTTTGATCTTTTTATTTCTTTCGAAGTCGAACAGATGTTTATTATTTCGACCAGAAGTCTGTCAGGTAGTGCCATTGTCTGTCATCTCGTAGCTTTGAACGGTTATCCCAAAATTAAGGCCACCTGGCCGGATATGCTTGTATGACGTGGGCACGGGTGCGCAGCTGCTTGTAATCCGTCGACTGCAAATGATGGCTTTGGCACCGCGCGGGGCTTCATTAACCCGCCAAACATGGTTATTGGCATCACCAAGCGATGGGCATGCAATAAATTAGCATGGAAATCGGCAGTTGACCAGCTATTAACTCGAGGTGAGAATCAGAGGCGGATCATTGACCCATTCGAAGATCAAGCTGGTTAAAGGTATCTGTTTACGGTTCGGATGTCGTAAATGCGTGCCAATCCACGGTCAAAAGTATGATTTTAAGCGCCTCAAAGGAATCATTTCCAGATCGGTGACTGCCGAAATTGCCAAAATAGGCATAATAGCCAGGTTGTGAAGTTGAACTCAAGAAGCGATTGTGCGGGGCTCCAAATAAGTGAAAAAGAAAACAGGTGTGTCAGAATCAAAGCGGTTGCCGGCGGCGGCCGACGTAAAGATCTTGGTCGGGAATGCGGGCCCAAGCCAAACAAGTGGCCCCAGATTAACGCTCGCGCAACGAAACACAAATGTGAAATTCGATCCAGTGGGATGGCACGGGTCAAATTGTCCGACCTACATATTTCCCCCAATTCCAACAGATAAACGGGTTTCAACCATAAAAACAGTATAAAAAGTCCGCATAAACTAAACAGACTTCATTTTCAAACATTTAGTACAGAAAAAGGGCAGCAAAACAATCAATGCAAACATATTTTCGTCTTTCCTTCAAGTGCGTTACCATCCTTCACCCATCGCAAATAAAGATCGGCCGATCACTGTCCTTTTTGATCAAAGTCCATTACTCGATGGGCAGACATGCGACAGAAGATGTAGTGTCCGAACGTGTAGCCTGTTTGTAGTGGCGCACAGCCGCATTCCCATTCCACGTTTTCACGTCGGACAGCCGGCGCTGCTGCTGTTGCTGCACCGAAAAAGTGTCCTTTCCCGTAAAAAACAACAACGACCAACATCCCCCATCTCGTGCCGAGGCGTATTGATTCCCTTCCCGTCTTTTCGGATGGATGTTGTTGACTGTTTCGTGAAAATGCTTTTTATCTACTTTATCGAATTTGCATCAGCTGTAATTATAATAGCTGATAGAATCTGTTTCACTGTTTGTAGAATTGGAGGGGTAGATTTTTGTACCCTTTGATGCACGCGGTTAGATTAGCTGCTAACAAGCGGCGCGGCTGTTTCAACGCGTAAATTTGTAGGAAAACGAATTTCACTGCTTCCGCGTTTGTTTGTTTCACAAAAGCTGTTCTGTTCATTGAAACTAAAGATTGCATTTATTAGGCACTTCCGCGTACAGAATGGCCTTCCGTGCAGGATCTCTTCTCCGAAGCGGGGTTCGCATGTATCACACGACCCGGGATAACATGCTCGTTTCCCATGAAACAAAAGTCATCATCCAGGGCTTCACAGGCAAACAAGGCACTTTCCATGGCCAGCAAATGATCGAATATGGCACAGATGTCGTCGGTGGTGTTTCCCCGAACAAGGCCGGAACCAAGCATTTGGGCCGCCCGGTGTTTGCCTCGGTGAAAGAAGCTCGTGATAAGACCGGTGCCGATGCCTCTGTCATCTATGTTCCCGCTTCACATGCCGCGCAAGCCATTGAGGATGCGATTGATGCCGAGATTCCGTTGGTTGTTTGCATCACGGAACATATTCCTCAGCATGTGGGTCAAATTTGGCATTAGAGGTTTAGAATGACCAAGTTTCATCTTCCAGGCCATGGTCCGCGTCAAGCACAAGCTCCTCAAGCAAAACAAGACCCGTCTCGTCGGCCCCAACTGCCCTGGCCTCATCCGTGCTGAGCAGTGCAAAATCGGCATCATGCCGGGCCATATCCACCGTCGTGGCGTCATCGGTAAGTCCGATGGGTCCCGAAATGCCGGAAATGGCTTACACTAGTCATCTCGTCGAACGTACCCCCGCACTTCTGACAGATGTTGTAAGACGATAAATTTGTCTTCTTCGAGATGTAGTTGTTTCCGGCGTGCACGTCAGACACTGTTTCACATAAAAATACAGACATTCCAAAATAACCTATTTCCAGGCATCGTCTCACGCTCCGGTACTTTGACATATGAAGCCGTCCATCAGACGACTCAAACCGGCCTTGGTCAGACGCTTTGTGTCGGAATCGGCGGGGACCCGTTCAATGGCACTGATTTTATCGATTGTTTGGATGTAAGCCAGTATACTGTAATACAGTATCCAAATTTGGGCAAATTGTAGGTGTTCCTCCGCGACCCCGAAACCAAGGGCATCATCATGATCGGCGAAATCGGCGGAACAGCCGAGGAAGAAGCCGCGGCCTTCCTGAAGGAGCACAATGTCGGCACCAGCGCCAAACCCGTCGTATCCTTCGTGGCCGGCGTGACCGCGCCGCCGGGTCGTCGAATGGGCCATGCCGGGGCTATCATTGCCGGTGGCAAAGGAACGGCTACGGAGAAGATTGCTGCGCTTCGGGTTTGTCACTTTTCATACCGTAATCATCACTTTTATTGAAAATTGGCCATTTCAGGATGTCGGCGTCAACGTCGTCGCGTCCCCGGCCCAGATGGGCACCGCCATGGCCAAGGCGCTCCTCGGTAACCTGAGTAAGTCTTAATTATGCCCCCGTATGGCTGACAATGAGCTTATTATCTGCTAATTTTACGCTTTTTGTTATTCTTTGCTCCAAAACTTTCTATTCTTTAAACAAACCAACCCTTGTCTGCCGTTTTTTTCCACTTTTTGCGCATAGCTAAACATAAGCCTACGCAAATCCATTTTTAGAAATACTATTTCCATCCTTTCATCCATCCCCCGTAGCCTACATTGTTGTTTTTTACATGTTAAAAGTCTCTTTCAACTTTTAACATAATCCCATTCCGACCCGAAAACAGTTACTGTAACTTAATAAGAGGGTACGATAATGCAATCACATAAAACCGACCCACAACTTTCAGAAAACCGCATGTCCGCCTAATAAGCAACTCAACACCTACCAAATCCATGCCATCACCCTCACGTCACCCTGTAACCTATTTGTAGCGACATCATTGATGATTTTGAAGTCTTGTAACAGATTGTAATCCCTTTTTCACGGGATATCAACGACTTGTGTATTTTTAGACTGACATGTGTTTTGCTTTTTTTTATTTGACGAGAATAATGTGCTATAAAATAGAAACTGGAATGTTTACACCTATTGAAGGGGGTTTAATAGGCTTCGTTGATGGTTGCAACTTGCCTTTAGTGCAGGGTTTTTGGACGGTTAAGGTTTGACGTTTATGATGATTCATAGTTGCAACTTTTGGAACAAACAAAAACATAATGTCTTTTAACATGGAAAAAAGTTAGTTTTATCAATGGAAAATAGCAAAATTTTGTAGTTTTTGACTTTTTGAAGTTTGTGGTTTTGAAAATTTTGTTTACATTTTGAAAAAAAAGTTTTTATAGCCTGTGGCTTGTGATTTTGCTCAAAGTATTCTAATCTTTTACCATTTATGACAGTTTTGTACAATTATTTTTTTTATCAAGGTCTCTCTGCTGAATAACAATCAAAGCGGCACGTAACGTTATTTAAGGTTTTTGATTCATTCAATCACTCATAGAATAGAAGTCTTCTTTTCTTTGGAAAAAAGAGCCTTGTACATCCGATGCAATTGGGTGTTATCGGGGGATTGCGCGAACGGCACTCGTACGACGAGCCTTCGCTTCGAGATTCTCCGTGACGATGCGGCTTCTGGATCGGTTTCTTCGACGACTGGGGGGACTCGGGGGTTCGGGGAAATGGGCGCGATTTCATTGAAATCTTCAGGGATTTGAGGCAGTTCATTGGGGTCCAGCACGTAGACGGCGGGCTGCGGCACGTACCGTACTCGATGCAGACTTCTGGAGGGATAGGCCGGAGCGTCGATCTGTTCGAAGGCGTATATTGATCTGAAAATGGCTACCATCAAAATTTGTACCTTTTGAAAAGTGAGACCAACCTGGCAAACGTGCTCTGACACAAAAGACAAACAATCAAAGCAATCGCGAAGCTAACCAGCGTGGCGGAACGCATCATTTTTTTCTTTTGTATTATTTTCCAAGCAGGAAAGAGCACTTGTAACAAGGCCTGAAAGATTTCATTACTTGAGATTTCTTAATTGAAGCCAATATTTATCCGAAAAGTACACGTGACTTTTTATAGTCTCATTTATCAAGATTTCTGTTTCGGCAGCGTTTCACGAATGGCACACGACAGACACGAAAGACACAAAAGTCGTTAATTACGTGGGAAGTCATTGCTAGCTTTGCAAGTGTCTAATGTAATGTAAGTAAATTGCCGAAAAAAAGGCAGCAGAACATCGCCCTCGAATCCGACTATTCCTCAAAGTGCCGTGAAGAACGCAATGTAAATTTATTTCCTTCTTCTTTTGTGACGAAAACAAAACAAACCTAAATACGGCCTAAATAAACAGATAAAAAAGGGTTCAAAGCTGACACCCGAAACTGTAACGCACTTTTACCACTACCATTAGTGTTGCTTGAACCCATAAAATAGATAAATGAATTTACGGAAAAGCTGTTCCATTTTCATTTGTTTCGGGTGGTCAGAAACACCAATGACGGCTTTTATATAAAAATTAAGCAAAAGAAATGCGTAATCAAAAAATTTTGTGGTCGCGACGCTGGCTGCGACTTACTAATCACTACAATGGTATAATATTCCCGGTAGAATGACTGCAAAAATAATAAAGCAAACACCAGAACAAAAAATATTATGTGAAAGTGGACACGCCCCCTGGGACTTGAGTTAATAAGGTTGATCTAACGGCTAACAAAAACAATATAACAAAAACAATAAGTTATCAAACCCCAAAGTATGCCCCTTGTCTGATGAAGGTAGCATTCTACCGATGTTATATAGCCATTGAAAGGTGAAAATCTTTAACGAAAAGCACGTTTTTGAATAGCGTGAGATTGGCAAAGGTGAAAGAATTTATCGCAAATCCCCGTGTTAAATGACCATACTAATGCGTTCCCACGCTGCTTTATGTCTCGGAATTTTTATTTGTTCCGAAATGGGCGTTTTATCTTTTGACGGATAATTAGGTTTACATTAGAGATTAGATTAAAGTGTTGCAAACATGTGTGTATGTGTGGTTTCGGCGTGTTGGATACAAAAAGTGACATGCGCAATGTTATTTGGGAGTGGGAATTTTATCAGAGTTCAAAAACGAAAATATGAGGCGGATTAAATGTGGGAAAAATAGCTGGAATGAGTAAATTGTTTCATAGAAAGGGAAGAGGTCAAAGACGCGCTCGTGCCATGGATGACTTATGTCAGGCGAAGTACTTGTTTTTTGTAGTTTAAACAGATAGACGGAAAAGAAGTACGATGGCAGTGAATCAGGATGTGATGAGAGGCAAAGAAATGGGAATGGCACTTCCTTCTGAAGCTTCGCTAGCAAAGTAGCAAGGACGACAGACGTTGTCATTAAATGATGGCACAAACTGAAACTACTGTCGACTGTCAGAGGTGCCAACGGAAGAAGAAAGAAACGCCATTTGGGGGTTCGATGCTCGTTTCCCCTGAGAGCATCGAACTGTCCGGGTTGTGATTTTTGTCTGGTCTAGCCTTCTGGCAGACGCTAGTCGGAGGAGGGGTTCGGCACACTTTACACAATATAAACCCCGACCCCATAAATACTGAACGTTCAAGAAGAGAGGCCAACCACGGCACGCCCGGAGGCCAGCCACACTTCCGGACCCGCCCTATCGCTCCAGTCTACGTGCCGGACAGGACGCGCATAGGGGGTGGCAAAAAAGGCGCGACCGCCCGCGAAATGTGACATTTACCTGCAAAACCCACGCCGGAAATGGGGTAATTGGCTGGATCGAAGTTATTACGCTTTCAATTTGGAGCTTGTATGTGAACTTACGTACATTGAAGCCATCTCGAACTACTTCGTTCCAGTTTCATCAAGTCCAACTACCCTAACTCCGGAAATGCCAAAATGACGGGTCCTGTCTACCGCAAGTGCAATGCAATGAAAGGCCCAAAGATCACCCAAAAATGAACAATAATTTCCGTACACAAGCCAGGCCAAGAAGTTAACGACCGCATAAACCCTTCCGTCCACTGACTCCACTGACTCCAAGAACATCATCATACTAAAAATATCACTATGCCACCATAGACATGTCAAATTTCATTCACCACAGTACCTTTAGGTCTGCCCCTGGGAGAAAAGAACACCACTATTAAAATACCGTCAAAAACTACGTAAAAGTCTAAATAAAGCACGCTTAATCATACGCCAACGCAAAAAATTTTCCAAGTTTTGTAAAATTGTAAATACACACATTAAACTGTATCTTGAACTTATGTCCAAAACCCCCTAAAAAGTCATTACGCCATTTCTCCACCCCAATAAATAGCTAAATAAAGCTAATGAAAACAGATCACTGAACTGTTACGAAGCACGAAGAACAATGTTTACTGAAACATTAACATAGACACATTGAAACTGAACCAGAAACTGTAGCATCCATGAATTGGTGAACTAATTTCATCCTGAACGGAAGTACGGTTTTATCGTGTACTTAAGAACGTGAAATGATAACGAAATTAAAACAGCAGAATTTCAAACTATGAATTTATGCATTTCATATTTTGTAGTTTTGTAACTAGTTAAAGTTTAATTTAGCAATCAGGCTTCAAAGCATAAAATTTATAGTTATCAACATTTTGAAATTACGGCTACTAGCTGTGATTTTGTTCCGGTGTGCCATGGCATTCAGACACTTCCAAAATTCAAAATCCAAAATACAACAAAAGATGGCTAGCAACAGACTATTTATGCTGTTTGTGTCCAGACAGTTTGTTGAGTAGTTTATTCAAAAATGTAACATGAGCTTCCGCCTTTTATGTGTGCAATTTTGTCTATGGAAATGGAACCACTTTTATAAATTTGTGTTTTTATAGCCTTTTCACGTGTCAATTTACACCTAACTTGTCAATTTGCAGGTAAAAAACTTGTTAAACCAACGATCAAGTAAATAGTGAGTGGAATTGACTTTGTGACGTCGGAAAAGTGCACTTGAAAAAGGTGAACCACAACCAAATTTTGGCATAAACAAAAGTATAAAGTTTTTTCTTTGAATTTGGAAAGCAGCCATAAGCATAAGCATAAGCCACCAACATGAACATGACATCCAAAACCAAATCCAATAGAATCCGCCATCGTCGTCAAACATTGCTGTTGTCCGGTTTGGTGCCCAAGTATTCTATTTTAGTTGCAACTGTGCCAAAAATGGACGACGTCTCGATGGTGGTGCTAGCCATCCGACGTCATCGGTCTTAATAGGATCCGGGCTGCCCTTCTACTACCAGAAACGTTAGTCAATCTTTGCAAAAAAAGAGGGTTGAAACACTTGGATTTAAAATTTTAGGACAGCAATCTTGACATGAACTTACGACAGTTTGTCAGAGCTATCATTGATACAAATTTCAAACGTCTTAAAAGAAAGTTCCGGATACGACGCATTTCCGGACGAGGGAATATGTATATCTAATTCTATTCACATTTACTCTGCAAATAGGGATTGTATCAAGCTTTACGTAGATAGTTTTTACATTAGTGGGTGTACTGTCATACAATAGCCCAATTTTAGGCTAATTTAATGTTAGTAATGCGACAGGGAACATTATTGACGACATTTGTGGTTTTAAATTTAAGAAACAATTAAAAATGACATCTTAAGTTTGCAATTGCGTACGTTTATTACTCGGCTATTGTAACGCGGAAATAAAAAAGACAATTTTTTGCCGAAAATACAAACTTTAACATGTAGGAACACAGATTACAGTATGACCACAATTCCGACTAAACCGTTTAATCAATTACAATTTCAATTTTACAGTTTTTAGCCTAGACAGTGTAGTGCCAAAGTGCGAACACTGATAACAACCACAAGCATAAAACACTGATAAAAAGCTGTTTTTAACGGGTCGTATGTGTATCAAAGTGTCCGGAAAGTCTTAGCATAATCCTAGACTTACATACTGTTGAGCTGTTACAACCCGTGTTTTATGTTGACTTATGGGTTTAAAATTTTGGCATTAATAAATAAACTACGTTAAACCACAGCTTTGATACTGTTTTGAAGGTTTTAGTTGCAAACAATGTACTGGAAAACCAAATTTAGATACATAGATTACACAACGGTTTTGGGGTAATTATTTAATTACGTTGTCTAAAAAGTGACGTGAACGCTAACCCGGCTATATATGTCATTTTATTCGATAAACTTTCACCCAGTAACTTTTTATGTCATCAAATTGGCCGGAATCTGTTGACAAACAATCTGTTGCTGTCGTCCTACGTCGTCGTCCACCCCCGTTCCACGCAACAATGCTTCCCCAAATTGACGACGCCCCAAGGGGTTGACATTTTGATCCTGCACAAACTTGATAGGAATTAAATCTTGCCCCCAATGTTGCTGATGTGTGAGAATTTCCCATTTTTTATGTGCCTCCGTCGTTTCGGGGTTTCTTTGCAACAATGCCTAACAACCGTAATTGTGCGCTGGCCCGTCCGGTCGCATGGTCAAACGGCGTGAAGCAAACAGGCGCCACCCTCACTTCCGGAAGCGATTTCCGACTGCGTCATTTGCAGGGGTGAGGGAGTATGGGATGGGGCGAAAAAGTTTCGATAAATCAACCATGGATAAATGCTTACATGCCTACAGTTCGACGAAGGAATGGAAACGAATGACATGAGGCACGCGATTTTTTGCGTACTTTGCTGAGACCGAATCGGGATTACTGTAACTGTGTTAAAGTGCAATGACGGCATTGTCTAGTACCATCATTTTTGACTTTGTTATTTTGACTTTTTATTATTTATTATTTTGACTATTAGCATGATTACGATGAAAAAGTGAATCATTCCTTATGAATACAAATCATCGAGATTTACGCCCACATAATGACTCACTACTACCATTTCCAATTTAAAAAGACATAAAAAATATACATAATCCAGAAAGATATGCAATATCGCTTATCTTTTCAATGCTAGTGTCATAAGTTAAACAGCTTTTGTACAGATATGGTTCAGACAGCACCTTCTAATTCCAAATTTGAGATTTCTGCAAATTTCTAGCCAAAACAGCTACTACACGGTTCCAGACACTTCAAACTTCCTTTGCCAAAACAGCAAAGTACTGCTCACTGAACCACTAGGAAATGGCTTAACCTTCATCCACAAACTTTGACAATAACGCCAATATGGTTTGACAAAATACAATGTGCAACTCATGTCAATGGTTCCGTGTAAACCTATTACAATGCACATAATGTTAAACGGATTGGCACTTCCTTTAATGTTAAATCCCCAAATGTAGCCCAAATATCCGAGGGGGAGAAATAAGCATGCAACACATAAAAATGCTTGTATCAGCGATGAAACAATAAGTGATACGGACACTTTTGAGATGGAATCGTTATTGCTTTTGTAGTGTTTCACTTTGATGACAAATATAATAACGCATCCGATTAGAAGTAGTGTCGAGATTGCTACTACGATGAGATAGCCGATGCAAATCTTCCTAGTAAGACCGTCGAGTTCTGAAACATACATCAAACTAGGTTCATCAAAGTATGGTATCAAAGCATTGTTTGTTTCGAGGAGAATTGTCTTTCGTATGTTGGCATTGCTGTCCATTGTCCAAGTAAGGAAGAATGCAACTAATATATAAGAAAAAACATGAAACAAAACTATTCCAGTAAGAGCTTTCTTATTGTGGAGATATTGGATAGCACTGGCGCCAAACATTGTAGACAGTCTATTGATAAGTGACAGAAACACACCAATAGCAGTGTGAATGACTAAAATAATGCCAATAGCTGCACAGATACTGGTTAATTGGGATGTTGCAACGGAGCGGAAGATTCCACCCTAAAATAAGAAAAACAACGGTAAGAAGCTTTCAATAAGTGGTCGCCTACCATAAATCCGGCCATAAATGGGCACAAAAACACAGGATGAAGTATCAGAAATAAGAGTTCGAACAACTGCGCTGATATTGTTTGATTTAACAAGTAATATTTGAATATACCAAGACTTTTTGATTGTGTCATTATGACATAAATAAGAAAACTGCCCAATATAATGTTGACCAAACATAGAAAAAGGTTTTCATACTTCAGATTTAGGTAAAATCGATTCAATTCAGGGGTTTCAGAACTGTTAAAATAAGTCATATTGCACCGCAATACATATGACACGATGACTTTTGCCAGTTGCTTTCTAACAACATCTCGTTTCACTATATGGTAATACAAAGCGAAACGACACATCTTGATACAAAATATAGTAAATTGCATGCAGTTATGCTACAATTTATGTGTAAAAATATCAAGTTTTAAATACAAAACTTTATTTTTATTTTGATGACTCAAAAACTTCATTGTGTTACAGTATTTTTGAGCCCTCTTTGAAATTGTTGCAATGACGCCGCAAAGTTGCAAATACGTCTACAACACGCTTCCAGACGCTTCCAACTTCATTTGTCGAAAGAGCAAAGTACTGCTCACTGGACCACCGGCAAATGGTTTCACTTTCATCCATAAACTCTGACAATATCGCCAATATGGTTTGACAAAATACAATGTGCAACCCATGTCAATGGTTCCGTGTAAAGCCATTACCACGCAAATAACATTCATCGGATTGGCACTTCCTTGAACGTTAAATCCCCGAAAGAACGCCAAACAACCGTAGGGAATGAATAAGAATGTAACACATAAAACAGCTTGAACGAAACAATCAACGAAACTGATGCTTTTGATACGGAATCACTGTTTAGTTTGTATTGATGCACTTTAAAGACAAACAGTACCACGCATCCGAGCAAAATGAGCGATAAAATGAAAAATCCGATGACGAAACTGATGTAAACTTTTCGAGAAAAGCCACCAAGTTCGGAAACATACATCAAACTGGGCTCGTTGAAGTATGGCCTCAAAGTGTCGTTTGTTTCAAGGACAATTATCTTCCTTATATTGACATTATTATTCATAGTTGAAAGAATAACAAACGCAATAGAAAAGTACGTAACCAAATGAAATAAAATTATACCTATGAAGGTTTTCTTAGTGTGAAGATTTTTAGTAGCATTAGTTCCAAACATTAAAAATAGTCGGTTTATAAGCGACAGAAAAACGCCAATAGCAGTGTGAATGAATAAAATAATGCCAAAAGCTGCGAAGATGCTGGTTGTCTGAGATGTGGCAATGTAGCGAAAGATTCCTCCCTAAAATTTTCAAAATGAAACAGTAAAAAGGTAAAAGAAACTTCATACCATAAAGCCAGCCATAAATGGACACAAAATGACAGGATGAAGTATCAGAAACAATAGTACAAACAATTGCGCTGATATTGTTTGATTTAACAAGTAATATTTAAATACACCAAGACTTTTTGATTGTGTTAACATAACGTAGATAAGAAAACTTCCAAGTATAATGTTGAAAATAAGTAGGAAAAGATTTTCATACTTAAGCTCTAGATAAAGTTGGTTCAACTCAGGAGTTTCGGAACTGTTAAAATGGGTCATATTGCGACGCAATTAATGTGGCAATATGACAGTTTTCGTTTTACATTATGTCGCAATTCAGATCAATTATATTTTGTGCAAATTTGTAGCTTCAACATACAACTTTATTTTATATGCATGTCTGATTGATACAAAATACACACATAAAGCATAACAAAATGGTGGTAGTGATAAAGTACTGTGTCGCATACGTCAAACCGATACATTACGATAAAAAAAGAAGTTTTTTGCAATTTTGTAGGTCACAAGTTTTAGAGTAGAAATCATTATATCGTAACATTTGCTTTTAGGAAGTGCAAAAACTGTTGTCACTTTTTGGGGGCATAGTGATGTGGTTTACAATGTAAAGTAAAATGCAGCGATCAAAGTGACCGCGGCGGACCGCGACGGTCCGTAAA
>KB454937.1:0-68657 GCA_000341325.1 Panagrellus redivivus
CGTCGAATAAGACCGATTGCAGCCGAATTGGTCGAAATCTATTTTTACCTGCCGGTCCCTACATTTATGCATTTTTTCCGCCCCGCAAGAAATTTGATTAAGCGATTTGGTTTTGTCTATAAAAGAAGATGTTACTTCGGATGGATCTTTTTTTCTAGTCGCATTGCCTAACACGCATCGGGGATGCTTCTGGCAGTCAAAAAATCCGGTTTTTACGCCGGCGACGGATTCGAGATTTCTCGTTTCTGCAGCGTGTACCAATAAAGTCCTCAACCAAACGTGTTCATTGTGGCGCGCCCGCCCATGCTGACAAAAGGCGTCTTCAAATGCCTGCGCCCTGAGGGCCACATGGATGGTCAAACCGCGCGACGGCTTGCCACAGCCCCAGTTCCACATGTCAGGCTTGGCCCCTCCTTTTAGCCCTATCAAGATATATGTAACGTGTATCTATCGGTTATCAGAGGTAGACAGACGAGGCGCGACTCATCCATAGACGGATCTTCACGGCGTCATTACGATTTTTAACTGAATGCGATAATTTGGGTGGAGATTGGAATACCCAGAGCTCGGCTTTTTTTATGCCCGCCTTTTAGAATGGGAATACACTTTGTCCGAGCAATTTTTAGTTCGATCAGCTGGGGTTGTTCAACAGGAATCGCAGTGGTGATCGTGGGGGAATTCGAATAACTGCGTGATGAAACTTTTGTGAAACTTACTTATGTGTAACTCTTTTAGGGATAATGCGAACCCAAACTATCTTACTATGCATATTTGGCGTTGCCCTGGCACAGTACGATGTATCGCCAGGGCATTCGGCCCCAGTCGGCGCATCCGTGTCTATTGATAACCCGCATTCATCTGGCTTTTCGCCATTGTTGCCAGCGTCAAGTGCTTTGTATTTCCCACCGCCAGAGATCCCGCATCCCGATTACCGATACATTGGGTTTGACTTCCAATCCAATTCTAACTTTATTTAAATTCTCTATTTAAGTGGAGTCCTCGAGGAAGAAAGAGATAAGGCCGCCGCTGCTCCCTCAACTGCAGCTCCTGCTCCCGCGGCTGCCCCCGCCAGCGCGCCCTCCAAGCCTTACAGAATCCCCTCCAAGCCCAATGTTAAGTTTACTATCCGCAACTTGGGTCCTAATCCTAACCTCCCTGGATTCGGCGCTCGTGCATCTGCCAAAATCGCGACTTCTGGTATGTTCTTACCCGCTTCTAGTGTGGTTTTCCTTCTTTTTTGGTACACTTTCTTTACTGTTGTTTTCTTCTAAGCTTCTCTCTCAACTGGCGGAACTGCACCAACTGGTGCTAGTACGTCTGAGGGATCTTCTTCCGCTTCGACTTCGGCGTCTGGACAAGGAAATGTATCACAAGGAGGATCTGCGACGTCCGAGGGTGTCTCTTCGACCTCGGAAAATGCGAGTAACGGCTATGAGGAAACGGGTAGCGCACCAGCAGCTCCCGCTCCTGCCGCTGCATCTTCTGGCGCGTCAGGTACATCCTCTTCTATTGCTTCTTCTTCAACTATTTCTACGCTTTCTACAGGTAGTGCCGCTACTGAAGCTCCTACTGCTTCTGCCGGCTCTGAGGTTACTAAGACCGAGCCTGAGGCTCCCGAATCTTCCGGTGCTGCTATTTCCGCGCCTGCGCCCTCTGGCGAAACTTCTCTAACTGGCACTGAATCCACAGGATCTGCATCTTCTGCTTCTTCCTCTTCAACTTCTTCGACTTCAACTTCTTCTGGTGCTGCCACTGGTACTTCTGAAACTGCCGGCTCCTCTGCCAGCGGCGGTAAGAAGGAAGGATCCAGCAGCAGCAGCTCTTCTTCCTCCTCTTCTAACTCTGCTGAAGAGAAGGGCGACCACTCTGAAGGCTCTGTCGCTGTTGAAATTCCTACTGCTTCTTCTACGGCAGCACCGGCTCCTGTCCCGGCTGCTGCTCCTGCCCCTGCTCCTTCGACTTCCGAAACTGAAGTGGCTCCTGCTGCTCCGGCACCAGCACCAGTTTCTACTTCCGAAACTGAATCTACTGGATCCGAGTCATCATCATCTTCAGCATCTTCGTCAGCTTCGGCTTCTTCTTCGTCATCGGCTTCTTCGTCATCGTCGGCCACTTCATCGTCTTCAAGCAGCTCTGGCAGTTCTAGCGGCCAGGTTGAAGTCGCTCCGGCTACCAACACTGAAACTGATGGATACGGAACGGATTCGATCGATGTCCCCGCTTCTCTGCCAGCTCGCCCGGCTACCCCCGCTACTGAGGCTCCCGCCACTGCCGCGCCAACAACAGCGGCACCGGCTACCGAAGCTCCCACCACTGCGGCACCTGCTACTGAAGCTCCCACCACTGCGGCACCTGCTACTGAAGCACCTACAACCGCTGCACCGGCAATTACTGCTGCTCCTGCAACATCTGCCCCCGCGCCTGCTCCAGCTCCCGCTCCTACCGCTTCCAACCTTCCTGCCCCTAGCGGTGGAAACTACGGTGGTGAAAGCACTGGAAATGGTAACCAAGTTCGTGTAGCTGCCACTGGTACTTCTCACGAAGGTGACTACAGCGAAGAAGAAGAAGGCGATCACTACAAGAGACCTGACGGTCCTACTCCGCCACCATCGACTGGTGTATCTGGTAACAGCTACAATGCCGGTCCCTCTGCGCCTGCTCCTTCTCAGACCTATGAACCCGCACCAGCTGAAACTTACGAGCCTGCCCCCGCCTCTGCACCTTCTCCGTCACCCGCACCGGCAGAAACTTATGAACCTGCCCCGGCACCCGCTCCCGCACCAGCTGAGACTTACGAGCCTGCTCCGGCTCCGGCACCTGCTCCTTCTGAGACTTATGAACCTGCTCCGGCTGAGACGTATGAACCCGCTCCGGCTCCTACTCACGTTCCGACGTACGAACCTGCTCCTCCTGCTCCGGAAACCAGCTACCCTGAACCTCCCCCACCGGCTCCAGAAGAGATCCCCTACGTCCCAGAAGTTCAGCCTCCCCCAGAGCCGCGTTACGAAATCCGTAATGAAGTCGAAAGCATTGATTACAATCCGACACCGGCGCCAACACCTGCTCCAACTCCAGCTCCCACCCCTGCTCCTGAAGACTACGCCGAAGAGACTGAAGCTCCCGCTCCCACTGAAATCTACGGACAATCTGTAGCCCCGGCTGAGATCACTAACGTAAGCTTTGCAGATGTTTTTAGAAAGCGTAATAATCACCACATATTAAGGAAGAATCCGAAGAAGAGGAGCCTCAAACCCGCGGCGAAGGACGTGTTGGTCCTGCTCCCGTTGACCCCGCCAAGGCCGGTTATGAAATTAAGAGCAATGAAGAGAACTCAGAAGCTTCTATTCCTCAACGTAAAGATGGTGAAAAGATTCCGGTTGCTGCTCCCGTCCCTGGTCGTGGTGGTGCTGGCGGTTCTAGCGGCGGTGGCGGTGGATACAACGGTGAAGAAGGTTTGCACACTGGCTCGGCTGGTTCTGCTGGCGGTGTTCACGGTGGTGGTTACAACGGTCAAACCCAAGTAGCACCTGCTCAAATTCCCGGATACAACAATGCCAATGCTGGCGGCTTCCAAGGACAGTCTCAAGTTGGACAAGGCCAGCTCGGCGGTGGCTACAACACTGGAGTTGGTGGATTCAACAACGGATTCGGCGGCATTCAACAACCCCATGGTTTCGGTGGATTCCCTGCTAACGCCTACCAAGTTGCCCCCATTCCCCAACAAAGCTACATCCAGCAGCCTCAACCCTACGGTGGTGCCGGCGGCGGTCAAGGTGGTTGCTGCGGCGGAAACTGGCTTTCGCAACAAGGCGGTCTGTGCGCTCCTGTCAGTTACAACCCTTGCTCCGCGCCAGCTCCTCCCCCACCTCCTCCGAATCCGTGTGCTCCGACCTGCGCTCCTGCCTGTGCCCCCGCATGTGCCCCACCAGCATGCCCACCACCGTGCCCGGCCCCATGCCCGGCTCCTGCTTGCCCTCCCCCGCAGCCGTCATTCTGTGGCGGTAGGAAGAAGCGGTAAGTCATACTTGTCGAATCATACTCCCAAGCTAATCACAACCCTTTAAGCTCGCTCAAATTCCTTGGACTCTGCCGTTAGACAAGCCGGTGCATCCCGACGTTTTGTTTCTCGAGACACGCATGTTACGCGTGACTGGATCTCTATCGCAGTTTTTGTCGTAAACAGCAAATACAGTTTAAATTTTATCTGGGCCCTAAGTTTCTTTTTACTTTATCAAGAAATGGTATGGCACCCCAGTTTTTTAACCCCCCAAATTCTTGGTTATCTGGAATCTGTTTGGCCAGTGCAATCTGAAAGTTGTTGTTGCTGCCTTTGAACTATGGCAATAACATACAACTTTTTCTTTATCGTGCAATGGTGGCATTGCTTACTCTCGTTTGAATTTTTGGTTGATTGAAGCGATTTTAAATAAAAGTGTTTGATTTTACTGAGATGAAGAAGGATAAAAACACGTGAGACAAAACAAGACGCGAGCAAAACTCAGAAACTGATTATGCAAAGTCGGTAGAAGTTGAATTGCGAGGAGATTCTAATGGTGTCGCAAAATGCGTTGGAAGGGTTTGTGAAACAAGGAATTGACCAAATGGAAACGCGCAAAAACCAAATAGGTGTGAAAAGCCAAACGTGAAACTATTTTCACCGATAGAGAAAATTGTGGAAACATGGCCCATCAGGCCAGCTTGAAAAACCATTGGGTGAAAGAACTACACCGTCGTTTTTGCAAACGGCGCTGGTCTCGAACGATCGGTGTTCGCTAAAAACGATGCTTCGCTTGTGGAAGTCTGTTGATGCTTTGTAAAGGGCGGATCCCATGGCAAAAAAATGATGCAACCGAAGCTGCCTACAAAGGCGGAGACAAATGAATCACGTACTGTTAAGGTACCCACCCCCAATGACCTTTAGAAGATGAAGAATTTTGAAGGGAATGAAAGCCCTGGAAACGTTTGACTTATGCCAAGTTATTGTTAACAAATCCGGATACGGTATCGACATGGGATAAGTGTTGGTACAATCAGATCCAAGTTGTGGTTATCATTTCCCTTTTAAAATAGTTCTCCGATTCCGTTTATCGAATTCGAATTGCCGTCAAATTCAACAGTAACCATGGGTAGTAAGTCTTACAATAATAGCGTATCATTGTATGGCGAGGTTCGAACAGGTCAATCTTTGGTTATTAATGCTAACGACAGAAAGCATGCGGTTTTTTTCGATGAAAAGCGCATCAATATGGGCCATTCTTTGTATGATGCGCAGACTCTCTTCCAAGCCCAAAAGATGACTCACATCAGGTCATAGAAATGTCTGGGCCCCATTTTTTGAAACAGCGATAGCTCTTGTCTCGTAGACGGTTAGTCAATGGGTACCTGGGCAATGCTAAATATTAAATCGACTAAGTTAAATTTCATCCAAACCTAAGATGGCGAAGTCAACTAATTATGTTTGAGTTTGCCGGCTAAAGTCAAAACCTATTTCTTGTAAGCCTATGCAAGTACGGTAAAGCAGTTTGTTTTTTGAACTTTTCATTCCCTTTGTCAAACCCAATGGTTAACTTTGATCACAACAGCAATCGGGAGCAATTTTGTTTTGAACTTTGTCTCACAAACTGCTTTGATTTGCTTTTGCCGGGCGCACGGAGCCGGATCTAGTAACCTTTGGCTGCTGGTCCCTGTTCGAAAGTTACTGTTAAAAAACAGACAAACCGATGGCAAAAATGTTCCCTGACTGGTACAGGTGGGAAATCGCTTCGTTCGTTGTTCGTCATAAAGCCACCACGAGATCCCACGTCATTGAAGCTAACAGTCCAGCGGGGGATCGGCAGTAGTTCATCACTGAGGCCGCCCTTTATGTTTGCGGGCGTTAAATCAGGGGGTCAGTACAAGGTCCGGCTTGTTCAAATGGACCAATAACGATGAACTTGCCCTTTCATAACCTGATGGAAGTTTACACCTTTTACAAGGGATGCACGAATAACAGATGTTGCGCGGTCTATCAACTTTTTTAAACTCATAGTGTATAAGGTGGCGCCACGATTGGCATACCTAGATGTCTGGAGTTTTATGTTGCTAGTTTCTGTTTCAACTTATAAAGATGGCACAACAAACGGTACCTAAGCGTCATCGGAAATGTCACCCAACGCATTGTCTTTGCATTGACCCCCATGATGATTCCTGTATCGGCCATCATAACCTTTAAAAAACTTCGTGTTTTCGGCAACGCGTTCACGTAATAGAGTTAATTTATCTTTTTGGGTTTTGCAGTTAAACCCATACTTCGATCAATCAATATGTATCCCCGCGATGTGATTCATTCGACATCTTTTGGCAACTCCACATTCGAAGTTTCTTACAATGAAGACTTCCCCATGCTTTCTTTGATCAACGACGTTCCAAACAACGATCTCACAATCCATCTCGAGAGCCACATCTACACCGGTATGCAGTACCTTGGAACCTATCTGAAGAAGTATCGACTCAAAAAGTATGCTGTTCTTTTTAAAAACTACACTGTCGATGGGTTTCTTGCTCTGAATGAAGAGAAACTTAGTGCCTTCAACATAACATTGGGTGTCCGGACCAGGATTCTGAAGTGTGTTGAAAAGCTTAACAACCGCCCATATGATTTGCGCAACCTTGCGATTCAAATCGAGAACGATCGTGAAAAGCTTTTACACGTTATTGAAGAACTGCTTGAGATTATGGTAACCCCGATGAGAGCACATTGGTGGAGCTTGTACGAGAAGTCCGATCACATTCATGGTACCAACGCATTTTCGAGCATCGACAACATCAGTAACATGAACCTTCCTGGACTCATTATGGCAGTCTCAAGCCGATGCCATCAAATTGTCATTAACAGTGACTACCCCCTCAATCTCACAATTTATGATAAGCTGTTCAGCTTGTACTGCATTATGTACAGCCATTTTGCTTTCACATACACCCAAAAAGACTACCTCCACCGACGAATGGGCACAATCAAAGTTCGTCGTGATTGGGCTGAATCATACATTGCCAGCCAAGGCGATGACCCGTTTGGGTTGACCACCGAAGAAGAAATTCTCAACAACATCAAAAGCGTGGTCACTTGGAATCGCAAAGTCAAAGAAGCCACTCTCTTCGGACCTTTTATGTAAGTTGCTTTACCAATCTGTCATACAGTAACACATTTTTTAGCGCTGACACGCAAGATGACATCTTCAAAAACCGCCACTTCCGTCACCCTTCCCCGATCCCAGAACCAGAGCCATTGGTTGTCGCGCCGCTAATGCCTATTCAGCTTTTCGACAATGTCACCCCGGCGTTTAACTCTACCTGGGAAATCGATCCGGCAACTGTGCCATTTGACCACCAACTTCCAATTGAGGATAACAGCAACTTACAACAGAATTCGTTGTTCTTCATTCCGCGCCTCTTGAACGACGGTTCTATGTTCCCGCACCCAAGTGAGCAGGTCAATTTCATGGAACATGGGTACTCCTTCACTAACGGTAATCTCAGCCTTCCCGACCCATTGCTGCCACAAACCACCGTTATGATGTAACACGTCTTACGTGTATTCAACGATCAGTCAAAAGAAGAACTATACCTTAAATAATAACTTTTATTTATTACGCCTTAAAAATAACTTGACTAGTCATTCAATTTTAATATAAAAAGTGCACTTTTTTGTTTTTTGACATTCTCAAAACAGTTGCCAATGTGATAGTGATCATACGAATGCGTGCAGTAGCAATATGGCTTTGATGTCTCGAAATTTTTGCATATGTGTCATCCACGAAGGCTTTTTAGAAATAGAGACATAAACTTATAGTCCCTTCATCAAAGAAGACTCGATAAATGAAAACGTAAGCGAAACAAAACATAAGTCATTTCGTTTCTGGAGCCGTTTTTAATGAAGAGAGCGATAAATTTAAGAAACACGCTCTTCATCAAAGAAGACCCCACGAAAGAACGCTTGCAAGTAGTCGAAATTTTTACCGACCCGAATCAATTCGACCCACACAACACCGAGGCATTTCCGTTGTCACCACAACACAGGGCTCTGTCCAGTTGAAAATGCCTGCGCAGCCGACGGCACCTCCGTTCATAGCCAGGGGCACGCCTTCATTACGTGAAAGAGGCGGCCTACTCGACAAACCGCTTTGTTCGTTACGGAAACGAATGTAAAAATGGGTGAAAACGCGCTGAAGCTCCAGGATAAAAGCTTGGCCAATAACGAAAAACTATAGCATATATATCTGGCACCAATGACTAGAATACCTGCTACGGATGTCACTTGCGTAGCTTGAAATTATATGCTGAAAGGTGTCTGCGGATTATACCGGCAGTGCTCAAACGACACCCACAGAAATGTTGACAGAGATAATAATCAAAAAGTAAGCATTTTTGCTTATTTTGGTTGTGGTAGCTTCCTTTGACAAGAAGTTAAATTAGTGTTGTTCAAAACTTCCCATCAAAGGGAGCCACTACAAACAAAACAGCAATCTTTATGCGGCTGGATTTGAACCTGTAACAAAAGTAAATCGCAAACCGCTGCGCTACCCCCTGCGCTATGAAAGCACATTTAAATGTCATTTTAATTTGCAACGCTCGCAGCGTTTTTAGCTACACCAAGGCTGTCTCGCTGATTACAAAGTAGCGCGCAAAATGGAAAACGTTGAACCCATGTGCGTGGGTGCATCCCGCATTGCGTTGTGTTGGTCCAGTCGAGGTGTTTTTGACGCATTTTTTCAAGCGAGTCAATCACACAAAAGTACCTGAGTGAGGGTGGAGAGAGAGTGGGCGTTTGATCTGCTTCTTCATTCCCTGTGGCTCCCTCGCAAGAAAGCACTGACCCCGGAGGGACAAGTAGCACGTCGCTTACCTCCAAATCAGGCGCACCAGTAGTCTTTACTACTGTTTTTTAATTCGCGTAGTCTTTCTCTCTCTTTTGGACCATTAATTTGGCCATTCATAGTCTAATTTTTGGAAGCCATTGCGCAAGCAATGAGCCAATTTGAAGCTTCATAATTGAGTGGGATCAAAATGAGTATTTTTTAACTTTTTTGGAACAAATTTAAAAAAATTCGAAGAGGAAGCAACGGAGGAAATTTTTGCGATTGTGAAACATCATAGCATTCGTCGTTTTTTACAATGATATCTTGCATGTTAAGTTTCAATTTAAAAAAAAATTGAAAAACATGATTTCTGTTGATCCCATCGGATTAATCGATATCTGCATCACACATCCATGGCCTAGAGGTGTAGCGATGGCCTGATACTCGGCTGCTCCGGGTTCCATTCCACGACGCATCGTTAAAAAAGGTCATTGGGAAGAGGCAAGAAGATACGGATTCCGTTGATATGTGTATCGTCGAATCTGCAACAACAATACATTGCTACCCACCGGTGTTCTTCTTTTTATAGCATACCGACCAATGTTTTCATTGTACTTTAGAATCTGTATTTCTTCCGCTTTTTTTATTTTGAAGCTCTCTTTAAACATTTTGCTGAATAAGCCCAAGCAAGCGATCGCCGGCAATCGTCAACTCTGAGCTCACTTTAATCATTGAAGTTGTTTCCCAGATAGCCCAGCTCTTTCTACCAGTTCTGATTTCACTAAAGTGTGTCTTTTTTCAGAAGTTCAAACTTCACATTCCATTTGCTTCTAGATTCTTCGAAAGATTTTCATGCATGCTTTCTAGAACGTCGCGGTATTGTTGCCTTTCTATGAAACGTGAAGAAATGCAATGCAACGTGCGCAGAAATAGGAAAAGGGTTTCTTGCACATGAAAAGCTACCACCTTCTGGGCGTAATGCGACGTCAGCACAGAAATTTCGTGAAAAAGGTTTTAGTGATCTGCGTCTGGGATAACGAAAGTCCTATGAAAAAACACCCTTATTTCTGGAAATTAAGAAATAACTGCATTGAGGAAATACCGCATTTTGAAAGTTGGCAACATTTAAAAACGTCTAACACAATGTTGTTTTGCATTTTGTTCCTCTACTTCACGGCGCCACTTATACCCATTGAAATCGCCGTGGTTGAACCCACAAAGGAATCATAATTTTGGGCTCAGCAAATCCCTTGACCGAAGTGGAAATCGCACGTTGACCGCGACCTCGGATACAGGTTTGAGGAACCTTGACCTGAAAAATGCATCATGAATGAATTTTTTGATGGATATTTCGAAAAATGTTGCTCTATCCTTGCAGAAAGGGTGACGACTTACTCTAATTATGCTTTTTGAATAATTTGAGAAATTAGTTCAAATCATTGCCACTGGCAATTGGGGTTAGAAATGAAAACTGTTATCTGTTTTTACCTGCTTGTAAAGGTAAACAAAGCGTCAACTGATGGATCATTTTTCATTGAAATAGAAACGGCTTGAATAGTTTCGAACCGTGTGAGCGATTTGGATAAGGATGGAATCGTCAAATGTTCAAATAGCACCCCCAATGCTAACATTAGCTGCGATCATGACGCCGTCGAATCGGTGTACCCATTCCTCGCTCGCGTACCTGGCACGCCCTTAAATCCAGGATAGGTCGGTCAACATTGGTACTACCGCTCGGTTCTTTGATTCTCATGTTGCACTGCGCAATTTGCGGCCAACCCTTTGACAAGGGACACTTCCGCACGTTGCATTTAGACGCCACGGGCAGTGTCCAGCGGACGTGGAAAGGTTGTGAGGTTGGTTGTCGAGAATAGTTGAGTTTTACTGCGCTGTAAAGGGCGCTTTTGGTGCGGAATTACATAATTTACGGGGGTGCTGGTTAGCTTTGTGCTTTTGGGCCAATGTTTCGAATGGGGGCAGTGATTTGGAACTGTCGAGGAAGCTTTTTTTGTGTGGAGGTCGAGACGCGTCGCGTTTGCATTCCGCTCTCGACTTTGCAGCTCGAAAGGACAAGTGTATCCGGCCGGGTCGAGCAGCGGTCAACAATGACAGGCACTACACAAAGCAAAGGGCAGCCAACGGACAGGCTATCGATTCATTCCCAACACCGCGGTCCAAATTTCGCAATCAAAAAATCACTCCCTCTCCTAAATTTACTCCAAACTTTTTTGAAATGCAATTCCTTTTCCGTCGTTTCAATTAGCTACGTGGTTTCCTAATGTTATTTCAAGCGTGTTTGTGTAGCCGTTGGCTAACCCTCACTCCCTCTGCACGTGGAAGGGCCGCGGGCCGAACAGCGGTGACCGCCAGGCAGCGCGCCTGGTGTCCTCCTGCTGGAGGGGCGGAGTCGAGTGGGGCGACAGCCAATGGGAAGGGACCACGCGCGTCAGCCCACGTTGCCTTCGTCCACCGCTTTTGTCAAACCCGCGTATTTGAGGTGCCCCCTTCGGATATCTCTCACCAGTGTCGGAGTCACGATGTCGTTCAAGTTGGTCGTTCTTGCGTTGTTCGCGACGGCATTAGTTCATGCCGTTGATATCGAAGAAGAGGATAATGTCCTCGTTTTGACTAAGGTTTGTTTCATATATATCCTTCCGCCCTTTTCCCTGTTTTCAAATCACCATTTTGCAGGATAACTTCGAACAAGCCGTCACCGATAATGAGTTCGTCCTCGTTGAGTTCTATGCCCCGTGGTGCGGTCACTGCAAATCTCTTGCTCCGGAATACGCCAAGGCTGCCACGCAGTTGAAGGAAGAAGGCTCTGCCATCAAGCTCGCCAAGGTTGACGCCACCGTCCACTCTGAGCTCGCCTCCACCTACGAAGTCCGCGGCTACCCCACCTTGAAGTTGTTCCGCAACGGCAAGCCTACCGAGTACGGAGGTGGACGTGACCAGAACGCCATCGTTGGCTGGCTCAAGAAGAAGTCTGGCCCAGTCGCCAAGGAACTCAAGAACGCCGATGATGTCAATGACTTCAAGGATTCCGCTGATGTTGTTGTTGTCGCCTACTACGAGGTTAGTTTTCTATTTCCTGTCAATTTTTATATATAATTTAACCGTTTTCTCTTCAGAACGCCGACTCTGCCGACGCCAAGGCCTACCTCGAAGCCGCTGCCAGCATTGATGATATCCAGTTCGGTATCGTCAGCGACAAGGAAGTCGCCACTGCCACCGAGCTCACCGCCGAAGGCATCGTTTTGTTCAAGAAGTTCGATGAAGGCAAGGCCGTCTACGGCGATGAAGTCTCCGCCGACAAGATCAAGGCTTTCGTCCAGGCCAACCGTTTGGCTCTCGTCTCCGAGTTCTCCCAGGAAACCGCTCCCGTCATCTTCGGTGGCGAGATCAAGTCCCACAACTTGCTCTTCGTCTCCAAGGAGTCTGCTGAGTTCAACCAGCTCCTCAGCGAGTTCACCGCCGCCGCCAAGGAATTCAAGGGCAAGGTTAGTGTCACATTGATATATTTTCAAATCCTTTTAACTAATACACGTGTGCGTATAGGTCCTCTTCGTCTACATCAACACCGACAGCGAAGAAAACGCTCGCATCATGGAATTCTTCGGCCTCAAGAAGGAAGACCTCCCCGCCGTCCGTCTCATCTCCCTCGAGGAAGACATGACCAAGTTCAAGCCCGACTTCACCGACATCACCACCGAGAACCTCGTCAAGTTCACCCAGGACTACATCTCTGGCAACCTCAAGGCCCACCTCATGTCCGAAGATATCCCCGAAGACTGGGACAAGGCCCCCGTCAAGGTTCTCGTCGGCAAGAACTTCGATCAAGTCGCCCGTGACCAGACCAAGAACGTCCTCGTCGAGTTCTACGCTCCGTGGTGCGGCCACTGCAAGCAGCTTGCTCCCATCTGGGACAAGCTCGGCGAGCACTACGCTGCCCACGACGACATCGTCATTGCCAAGATGGACGCCACCACCAACGAGGTCGAAGACGTCAAGGTCCAGTCCTTCCCCACCATCAAGTACTTCCCTGCCAACTCCAACAAGGTCATCGACTACTCTGGCGAGCGTACCTTCGATGCCTTCGTCAAGTTCCTTGAATCTGGCGGCAAGTCCGGCGCGGGTCTCTCCGACAATGAGAAGGCTGAAGAGGAAGCCGACGAAGAAGGGCATACCGAACTTTAAGCCCCTACCTCGTGTTGTTATTGGAATTATGGGTAAATTGTTTGCTATTGATTTAGTAAGCCACTTTTCTCTCGTAATTTATACATTCATGTGCTGTCGTTGTCGATTTTCTTATTAATAAATGTAATATTAAATGATTTGTTGGTTACTTGGGGACATTTTGGGATCGATTCAGTTTAAAGCATTCACCGGATTCGTTCGCCATTGCGTGAAAGGGCCTCTACGGCGACGCCGATCACGTTAGAGCTGTTGACTGGACTAGCAATTTGTGTGTTTGTAATGTATGATGGCGAATAAACGTGTAAACTACTTCAGAACGTCGACAACATACACCTGATCCTTCGAAAGACAATATTTGGCAACTTCCGATGTTAAAAAAAACACAACAAACGAGTTTTTGATGGAAAAAAGTTAAAAAAAATTGAAGTCTGTTTACAAAAGTTAAAAAATTTAAATTCAAAACATTACCGTATACCATTGACTCCCTGATTCTCACCCATTTTGTCGAGTTTGTAAACGCTGGTTTTTTTGGGTCTTTTTGTCGTTTCAAAACTTTTTCAATTTCGTTCATCAACGTCGCTTTTTCAGCTGTTTTCCATCAACCATCATGGAGAAGACCCCGATCGCGCTTCTCAACGATACGCTCAACAAGCTCCACGTGCGCCCCGTCGTCAACATTACCGAGGTATGTTTTAAAGTCAGATTTTTTGCAATTTCAAACTTTCATTTTCATTTCAGGCCCCGGGCAATTCCTTCGCGACCAACATCGTCGCCACCTTCGCCAACGGACGTCAATTGGAAGCTGCTGGCATCGGCCCGAGCAAGAAGGCGTCCCACCACGCCGCTGCCGCGAAGCTGCTTCTGAAAGTCCTGGAAAATGGCGGGGTTTTCCCGTCGTTGAAGGCTTTCCAGAAGTTCCGCGAAGAGATGTGCAGTGTCAACGCCAGGTAAGCTTTTGTTATCGTTTTACCGTTTTGGGCCTCACATCGGACAATTTCAGCCACTTCTTGCTCCATGGCTTCGGAAAGACGAGCATGCTGGGGAAGAAGGATCCCATCGGCAGTTTGATCACGGTGTACGTTTTCCATTCTATTGATAACAGTTTCATAATTTCATCTGGTTTGTTTTCAGGTGCCACCACAACAACTTCAATCCGCCGGCCTTCATTTTCTCCGATGAGGTCCTCTCCTTCCCCCAGCACTTCTGGGTCACCTGCAAGGTCGAAATCTTTGAGACCACCGCCGATGGCAACAGCAAGCAAGAAGCCCGGGTCCGCGCCGCCGACGCCATGCTTCAGCTTTTCATGAAGTGGATTCGCGGTGGTCGCGAGGCCACCGACGATGAATACGACATGGACAAGATGAAGCGGATGTACTTCAAGGGCCATTTCGTCGGCAACAAGCTCTAAGTTTGTTCATTTGCTTGTTGATTTGTTTGTTTTTATGTTTTAAATTGTTTGAATTTTCTATTTGTTGTTTTTTTTTGTTATAAAAGTTATTTTGGTTTCTTGAAGAAGTATTGGGCGATTTGGAAACAAGGTGAAGGGGCAACGGGATTTTTGACTCTTAAATTTTTTCCTATGTAAACCTACTAGAAGACAGTTTTTAACCGCGGTAATGAGTTTTGAAAAGTTGCTGACCCGCGCACACTTTGCGCACCGAAACTCCCCCGGCGCACAGAGCAGTCTGTGTGTACACATGCTATAAACCAACTTATAAAGACACAATTCACGGCCTGTCGATTTTTAACAATGCTAAAGAAAACAGGCTACAAACTGAATTCATCAGCCGGACAATCGGTTTTCAGTAAAAGGTTATGCTTTATATAAAAATTTTCCCAAATTTCGATAATTATTGAAACTTTACAAAAATCTGAAAGTCTCATTTGCTTTTTCTTATTATTAAATCACCGTAATCATATCTGTAACTACTTCTGAAGCGCTTTTTCGAGCATTGAACAAAAAAAGTTTCCAGAGAATCCGCAACTTTAACTTTAACTTCAACTTTATTCACTAAATTAGTCCGCAACTTTCTGAACTAATTACCGCAGTTCGAGACTTTTCTGCAGTAGGTATGAACAATTTAGATATTTGGTTGTTTTAAACCGATGTCCACGTTTTCACGGCTTTTGACGTTGATGAAACACCGTTTTTTACTTCCGCTAAAACCACATCAAAAAAGAATCTTCAAATCGTAGTTTCATAATGCTCACTTTTAAGTGGCAGTGAGGGGGTGTTTTTACAGCTTCTCAAACGACTACAAAGACGTAAAAAGTATTGAAAGGGCATAGAATTAGTACCTTCTATGCAAATATGTGCTCACGATGTTGATAAAGGTATACTTTCTTTTGAGTAATGCGCAAAGGACGGAAAGAATGTAGTTTATTATGTGGCTCTTTTAGAGAACTGAATAGAACAGTAGTGAATAAGCCCTGCCACACCTTATACGGTTTTTTTGTGGGAATAACTTTTTGTATTATTGCGTGATAACGTTTCGGAGATACGAAAGGGAAAAAATCAAGTTTGTTTAATATTGCAGTTTTTCCGAGTGTTCTCCGAAAAGTTAAATAATTTAGTAGGTCGTGATAGCTTGATGCAACAAATTACACCATTTTGACTTAGTTTTCACGAGGCTCTATTCCATTCCAATCTGACGGCCACCAAGTCTATCATATCTCCCGAAGCAAAAAGGCGGTCCTGTGTCACTTTGCCCCGAGGCCATTGCCCTTTGTCTTGAAAGCAAAGCCTAAACACATCTCCCCAGGCATTTCCAAATTTGTCGTTCTGTTAGTGTGATATTGGAGATTTAGCACTCGCAGCTTTCCGGTCGGTCTTACGGGGACGACAACCGGGACTGAGTAGTGTCATAGCCTTCCGGACGTGAGGAAGGCTCCTATTTTTTGTCGTCGGTTTCCAGCAAAGAGCGCGAACTGAAAGCAATTGCCGAACGGAGGAGGGTCCACATTCCAAGTTAGCTCAAATGCTTATGCCAAAAGCGATGAAACTTTCTCACTTGGTGTCATAGTGTATTCAGTTTTCTACACTCTTCGTGCAGTTTGTGTTTTTGATCTCATGGAACCTCTTTTCAAACGACCAAACGCGGGTCCATTATCCTTTTCGTAAGCCTTTGTTACAAACTCCGTCTCAAAGAACCGAACACAAAACTTGATTGTTGTCCTTTTAACCTTGAAAAACATTGCACTTGTTTTCAGACTGTATACCGTAATGTCACATAATCGCCAAAATGGGAAAGAGTCGAAGAAAGTTAGTTAACGGAGATTACATTTGGGTGTGGTTCGTTAAAATCCTTGATTGAATAATTTTAGGAAAACTCCTATCGACGATTTCTCGTCGCGACACTAACTGAAAAAGGTCATGATGGTCGATTCATCGGACCGTGCGAAGCTAATTGGGAAAAAACACCTTTTGTCTGCCCGACTGATGCGAGTGCCGAACTTGGGGACATTTTTTCAATGCAGATGAAACGGCTCAAATCAGTGGAAAAGGATGGTTGGTCATCATGTTAGTGTAACCATAAATTAAAAAGTTAATTGAATTCCAGCCCCTCACAGATTCACAGATTTGAGTTTTGTCTCAACTAGCGGATCAGTCAGTGCAACTCGAGCACACTTTCTTGCAAGCAATTCCTATTTAGAACGACAAAAGTGCTACTTTCAAAGAGGTACTTTAGAATAGTTGCATGAGATCGTTTATGATGATTGCTTTCCATAAACCATTGGAAATAAAAAAACACCTTATTGCAGGTCTTTTTGAGGAAATGCATCACGTGCATGACGTCGGCTCTAACAAAGACGATGAATCAAAACTGTTAATGGGTGGGTTTACATGCATTTATAAAGTTTACATTATCATTTCCTTTAGGCTATATTTTGCTCGGATACAAGACTGTTGACGACATGTACTTGGGCGAGCGATTCACCGTTAATTGGAAAACGTGGTCCGGCGTCGACCTTCTTTGTTCTGCTCTGCCTGTGCCTTCCACATTTCGACGAATCGGTTTTTATCGCGAAATTAGCAACACGTGTGAATACAAATTTCTGCTACTAATTCAAGTAAACCGATTAATGGTGAGCAATATTTGAATTATGGTCACCGAAAGATTATGTTTGAGATAATTGAAAAGGTGTTTTTTTGCAGCTATATTTATCGCCAGCATTAAATTTTCTTAATTCAACGAAGACACAGATTAGTGCCTACGTTGCTGTTTATCGTGAAGTCAAATTTGAACTGGATTCGGAGGTGCTTAACAGCATGGCCGGCACGATTGAATCTATTGCGTCAACAGGGTTTGGCCTTTCGTTACGGATTCAAACATCACCAAAACGTGGGATTCGTTTTTGATTTCTAAAAAATCAAAGCTTACTTACTCATAAAAGAATGTGCTTTTTAAGGGTGTCAGGCATTGCAAGAATTGCTACATTGTTCGAAAAACAGTCCACGAAAAAACAATGCCGACATGTCGGGGCTTTGTGACAGTCTCACATACCTCCGAGTGCATAGCAATGATTCGAACAATAACGTCTGCCGCCGTCCTTCCCTTAATGGCCGTTATCTCTCACAAAAAGACAGTGCGTTTTATTTATTTTATGCTCTTTTCACCACCGGAAAACACCATTATTCACCCCGTTTTTCAGTCGAACAAGAAACACCCATTTATGTATGTCCTAGCGGGCGCATAGTTCTGGATCACACGCGCGACGACCCCTCTGACGGTGATTTGAGTGGATTCCAGCATCGAAGCCCACAATGGAGGCGGCCCTGCTCAACCGTGTCTTCAGCCTCGTCGACAGGTGGGACGGCAATAGACAGCCACAACGTTTCCGCCTATTACGGAACATTCACGCCCCTTCACGGAAAAAACAATGCCCGAGGCGCGAGTGGAGCCCATCATCAGTATTGTCGGCGTGAAATTCATGACTCACGTCAGCCTCGGAAGACGGTTAACACATTCGGTCTTGATGTCTCCGCTCACTCACCGCGCGAGCCATGGAAACAAAGCTACTGGCACGGTCAAACTCTTGACTACTTTTTTCCTCAAATATAAACTCACATCAGTAAGCCTCTCGCGCTCCCTTCATAACGTGGTCGTGGGAATGTACAGCTGGAGTCCAAGTGCTGGGCGCCTTCACGTAGCAGGGTGCGGTTTGTTGCAGGACTTGGAGGAAAACCTATTATATCCAAATGTTTATCACTCGTTCTCATAAGGTGCAAATTGTATTATCGTGTTTATGCTTTCAACGTGATCTCCATAACTTATCTTACTTGAAACTTTATTGAAACGTCGAAAACTCGAAAAAAAAACTTGAACTTTTTTATTCCGATTATCCATAGAATTCCATCAGACAGCTCTCATTCGAAAAAAAACACGGTTTTCAAGTATTTGCAAAACCTCAAGCATGTGTGTATTAAGCAGCACCGGAAAGAAGGCGAAAACTTCCGCCAAACGGTTAATCAAAAAAACTGTCCACAAACAAGCAGCACACCTGCGTCTCGGTCAACTCACGCGAATGAGTGTAGCGTGGGGATAAAGATAGTTCACACGGGGGCGAGTAGTGATTCGAACAGGATCTTTTCAGAGTAAGTAAAAACAATACATGATTCTCAAATTACATATCGCGTCAACTACGCGTGTCGGAGATTGCTTTTTTGCAGTAATATGCGTTTAGAGCCGAGGAAATGGCGTGGGCCACTTTTTTGCCACTCAATGAGCTATATGCCTGAAGACCCCGAATACGTTCGTTCGCGGCTTAGTAGTTGTTGGTGGATTTCGCGGTTCGTTTTCGACGCCCAACACAATTTTGTTAGCGACCAACAAGCCATTGCAGCCATCAAAAATGGGGGAATGCGCCGTCGCGTGTGCGCCCCCATGTTAACGTCGTCAACTTAGAATTTGTGAATTGGCACGACGAGATGTCATCTTATGTCAAGCTTCGTAGCTTTCCCTGCTTTTTGGTTCTTATAAAGGGCTCTTCATTTGGACAGTCGAGTACAGAGTGATTAACCCATGTCAGTCTGTCTGTTGACCAAACAAAGACAGTGGTTGTTGCAGGAGGCTTATACCACAGTCATGTTATCACGCATTGTTTCTTTCATTTTTCATTATTTGTCATAAAGTAAGTTAAGAATGAATTTTGCTTAGGAATGCACGTAAGCTGCCTGAGTGTTATAAGCCGAAATGACGACCAGTGACGCCATTTCAAATGTAAAGGTGCATATAAAGGGTGTGATTTTCAATAGGCTAATTCATACCCTTAGGTAATACGTACGTGCGTATTCAAAATGTTGAATTTTTGTCGGAAAACAGATGGAAAGTGTAGCGAAGTTGTCGACTTGCGCAAAACTGAGGTAAAAGCGGTGATTTTAAGTGTTTTAGCCATACCTTCCAGCCGTCTTGGATGACGGACCTCGGGAGAAGGCTCGCTTTGTGCAAATGCGGGCTTTCCCTCCTGGAGTGAGAGGAGCACCTCCCGGTGTAAAGGTGGCGCACTTCGAAGCAACGCTTCAAAACTCCAGCCAAAGCAAACAGCAGGCGTGCCGTCTCCCTGCCGAGAACCCCAACATCCCCCCATCTTCCGATCCGAGAGCCCCCGTAACCCCTCAACCCCATGGGCGCCCCTTACTGACAGCCAGGCGCGTTTTCGGCTAAGTTTTGTACTGCGCAAGAGTTGTAAAATTGTCATTGCGTTGATGTTTTGCGCATGCTTGGATGCACATCACCATGCGGAACCCTTCTTTATTTTTACGTGTGCCCTTTGATTGTGTATTCCGCGCATTCTTACGTTTGGAGGTGTTGTCGCAACCGTCCTTGAATTGAGTTGTTGTCAAGTCCCTTTTCGGTTTTCATCGCGCTCGCCATCAGGTCCATGCAAATTGGTTTCCTAAAAGTCGAGCTCGTTTATTGAAGTTTGTTTACGCAACCTTATATGCTTTTGATGTTGTAGGTTTCCCTCAATGCATCCATAATTTTCGAATCGAACGCCACTTGGCTGTGCTTCGGCAACCATGCTTTTACATTGGCCATTTTGTGATAATGATAATGTATGGTTTACTTTTATCAATGTTTCCATGTGTGTTTTCACTTTTTCCTTTAGATACTCGACTACACCGGAATTTCTAATGCAACAGACTGGTCAATACATTCTATACCCCACATATCTGAATGCTACCAACATACACTCTTAATTTACATCCCAACAATTTTTTTGTTTTTATTTTCACCTATTACACTTTTTGCGCTGTACAAAAGTAATAATGGGCCATTGGAATGCTGTTCTTTCATATTTTTAAAAATAGTTGGTTTTTTGCTTTTCCAAAGCTTTGTTTATAAGCTCTTTTTAGTTTCTCGGATCATTATTGTTTATAAATGGTACTGTTTTATGGGCCTACTCACTCTATGAGTATTTTACTCTTGAAACAGGCCCTGATAGTCTTCAAATTATCGGCTACACTTTCCTATATTTCGCCCTTGCTGTTGCGCTCGTCCTAACTGTGGCATCTCGAAACAGAGGCCTGGTCACTTCTGGAGTTTTATTTATTTTTTGGTTTTTGTTGGCCATTTGTGGATTACCCGAGTTTTGGTACAAGCTTAACACCTTCGAGTTTTCCAGCTTGGACGAGGTAAGTAATCTATTTTTAATGCCTTTATGCCCATGCCTGTTTCCATCCGGTCAGACTTATGATAAGATAACGATGCTTCGGCTTTTCCTCACCTTCTTGCAATTTTGCAGACAGAACAAAGTTATTCAACCTTTTATTTTATCAACTACATGATCTATTATGGGCTTGTCTTGCTGGAGTTTCTATTCAACTGCTTCGCGGACACTCCAAAGTACCGCGTTATAGATAAGAAAAGCTGTCCTGAGTTGTATAGTTCATTTTTGAATCAGATAACCTATACATGGTACGATCGATTGGCGACAAAGGGATACAAACGAGGAATTGTGCAAGATGATTTGTATGATTTAAACTCACGAGATCAGTCAAAGCATTTGTTGGAAAAGTTCACCAAAGTTTGGGATGACTTCATCGAAAGTGCGTTTTTTAATCAATAGGTGTGAAAAGTGATCGATTGAAATTTCAGCTTCTGATTTGTCTAACTCGAAAACTAAATCTCAAATCGATAACGACGACAGCATCAAACCAACGTACATTAATGGCAAACAGATATATTTGAAGCAACCACCATCGATTATCTGGCCATTGTTCAAAACATTCAAATGGCCCTTTTTGGGCGGCGGCATGTACAAGTTCATTTTCGATATATTCTCTTTTGCTTCACCGCAACTGTTGCATTACCTGATCAACTTCATTGAAGACAAAAGTCAGCCAGAATGGATTGGAATAATGATTGCTTTGGTGATGTTCGGCGTTTCGTGCATCCAATCACTGATCCTCCATTCATACTTCCACAGTATGTTCCGACTCGGCATGAATATCCGAGCTTTGTTGACTTCACTGGTGTATCGAAAGTCGCTGTATTTGTCGAACAAGGCTAGAAAAACGAGAACCGTCGGCCAAATTGTCACTCTAATGAGTGTCGATTGCCAGCGATTCCAAGATACGACTTCGTTTATTATGTTGTTTTGGTCCGCCCCATTACAGGTAATACTGAATTCTTAATGTTACGTTCTTAATCAGCAAAATTTCAAGATCGGATTAGCCGTCTATTTCCTCTGGCAACTTCTCGGCTGGTCAGTTCTATGCGGTTTGCTCGTGCTAGTACTGTGTACGCCGTTAAATTGGTTAATTGCCGCTCAAATGCGTAAATGTCAAACCCAACAAATGAAATTGAAAGATGAGCGCCTGAAAGTCACCAATGAAGCGCTTAACGGCATGAAAGTACTGAAACTCTATGCTTGGGAATCCAATATTCAGAAGGTGATTCTCGAAATTCGAAAGAAGGAAATCGCCATCTTGAAAAAACTAGCTTTATTGAACGCCGCCACAGCACTGTCATGGTCATGTGCACCGTTTTTGGTCGCCGTTGTAACATTCGGCGTGTTTGTGATTATAGATCCAGAAAACAATGTTCTCACACCTCAAGTCACTTTCGTTGCTTTGTCACTTTTCAACATTTTACGATTCCCGTTAGCTATTTTGGCAATGATCTGGGGCCAGGCAATTCAAAGTCAAGTAAGCAACAAAAGATTGAAGGAATTTTTGGCTGAAGACGAGATTGAACATATTCCTGCGCCTGAGGGTATTAAGAGCGGTATGTTTTGCATTTTCTGAAAAGAAAGGTGTAAATTGTTGATTACAGATGTGGCAATTGGTGTTAGCAATGGCAACTTCACGTGGGGCGAAGAGGAAGACAGTTTCCAACTCCAAGACATCAACATTAACATTAAAAAGGGATCGCTCGTCGCTATCGTTGGTAGAATTGGATCCGGAAAAACGTCACTCATGTCGGCTTTACTCGGCGAGATGCAATGCCTTAGTGGTGGTGTTGCTATCAGCGGCAGTGTCGCTTATGTTCCTCAACAGCCATGGATTCAGAACCTGTCGTTAAAGAAAAACATCTTATTCAATCAAAACTATCACCAACTTCTCTATGAACGTGTTCTCGAAGCCTGTGCCCTGACTACCGATTTGAAGTCATTGCCTGCCGGCGATGAAACAGAAATCGGTGAAAAGGGTATCAACTTGAGCGGCGGTCAAAAACAACGTGTTAGCTTAGCTCGTAGTGTTTACTCACAGACTGATGTTTACCTCTTTGATGATCCACTAAGTGCAGTAGATGCGCACGTTGGAAAACATATCTTTGAAAATGTTATTTGTAAGTTACAAAACAACTTTACAGTAACAAACTTTTACCTTTTAGCGTCACAAACGGGTATGCTCAAATATCACACACGCATTCTCGTCACTCATGGACTAAACTACCTCAAACATTGTGATCAAATTATCGTTATGAAAGATGGAAAGATTTCTGAAAGCGGAAGTTATGAGCAGCTTATTAGTGATTCCGGTGAATTCTCGGAAATTTTGGAGGAATTTTTGATTGAGGAAGCGAAGAATCGAGGGCGGTCGGTTAGCTTTGGCGAGGATGGTAAGGATTAAACTGTATTTTATGTATGTAATCTAAAATGTCGCTTAGCTGACGAAGTGCGTGAAGTCCTTGCTGACCTCGAGCGCCTTCACCCCGTCAAAACACAACAAATCCAACGGCAAATCAGTCAAAGCATCGATCGTTTATCCCCTGGACCAGTTGAAGTTGACGTCACTTTGAAAAACAACAAAAAAGTACACACTGAAGATCCTGATCGGGTTCCTTTGCTGCCAGCAAGCAATGGCACAGCTACCGTCATCAAGCCTGGTGCTAATCGTGCAAAACTTATTGAAAAAGAAGGTGTCGAAACAGGACAAGTAAAGCTGAATGTCTATTCGACGTATTTGCGTGCCATTGGTATCCCAGTCACATTGTTATTCATTATCATTTACACTGCTTCAAGTATTATCGGTGTCTACAGTAACCTTTATCTTGCTGACTGGTCTGACCATGCCGCTGAAATTCAGGCGTCCGAACAGGGGTCCCACAATTCGACTGTTCGATTATCAATCTACACTGCTCTTGGCCTCGGACAAGCTTCGTTAATCTGCATTGCATCAACTTGCATGGCTATGGGTATGGTTGTTGCAAGCAAATCGTTGCATGAAAAAATGTTGAAAAACATCTTGCGATCACCGATGGCATTCTTCGATGTTACTCCACTTGGGCGTATTTTGAACCGGTTTAGCAAGGTTGGTTGATGTTAAACTTATTTGGGGCTTGAAATTTTTACAAAATTTACAAACTTTTAACAACAGTTTTTAAAATTTCTTAAACTTCTCTTTTTACTCTTTCTATTTTGTAATTCTATGGGTGTTGTGAAACTGTAATTTTCACTCAGGACATCGAAACTACCGACACTCGTTTGCCGAATTCGCTGATAACCATGGTCGGCAATCTCGTACAGCTGGTTTTCGTTATGTTAGTACCGATTATTGTGACACCAATGATAGTGCTGCCGATGTCGATTGTTTTACTTGGATATATCATTTTACGGGTTAATTTTTAACAACATTTTTATCGCGTGTTTGTGTTTTCCTCTGTTTTGTTTGTATTTTCCACGTTGAACGCTACCCGCACTGTCACTCAGCTTTTTCTGTAATCGTCTTCTGTCGTTTTGTGTTGTCCCTGTGTGCTCGAGTGTCCTTTAATTTACCTGGGATCGCAAAATTAAAACACTTTATGTGTTCAATAGGTACACCAAATCCATCACGGTAGTAAGTTACTCATTGAAACATACATTGACAGGATGTGGATGGACTTGATGGGCCAATTCCACGCTCGCTTATGGCCTTTGTCCGAACGGTCATCGCATCAATCGAAACCATTGTCGTTATTGCTTTCGCCACGCCATGGTTTACACCATGCTTCTGCGTTTTGGCCGTCGTCTACTACTTGGTCTTGGTTTGTGAAAGAAAAAGTGTTGCGAACGCAGGATGCTTGCTTCCCTTTGTTGTCCTCTGTTTGCGCGTTTTGATTAAATTTGCCTTTCTGACAGTAATTTTTCAGCGCTTCTACATCAGTACATCACGACAGTTGAAAAGATTAGAGGCTACTACGCGATCGCCGATCTATTCGCATTTCCAAGAATCCATCCAAGGCGCTACTTCAATCCGAGCATTCCGCTCTATTGATCACTTTATCCTCGAATCACAGAAACGAATCGACACAAATCTCGAAGCCTATTATCCCTCAATTGTTGCGAACAGATGGCTGGCTGTAAGATTAGAGCTTGTTGGAAGTTGCATCGTACTTTTCTCGGCTTTGTTGGCAGTGTTGTTCAGAGACGATGGTGTGACGCCCGGCCTTGTTGGTCTATCGGTTTCATACGCCTTTAATGTAAGCCTTCCGTTTTGAAACAGTTTTTCACTACTCAACTTTCAGATCACCCAAACCCTAAACTGGGCAGTCCGCATGACAAGCGAACTCGAAACGAACATTGTTGCGGTTGAGCGAATCAAAGAATATTCAGACACCCCTACTGAGGGTGATGTCGAAACGGCCCCCGCTTTTAAACTTTCAAAGAGTTGGCCGAGCCGTGGTTCCATCAACATTGAAGACTTGGAAGTCAAATACCGTCCAGAACTTGATTTAGTTCTTAAAGGCCTCAATGCTCATATTAGTAGCAAGGAAAAGGTCGGCGTTGTCGGAAGAACTGGAGCAGGTAAAAGCTCGCTGATGATGGCCCTATTCCGATTAGTTGAACCGCATTACGGTAAAATTGTCATCGATGGGGTCGATATTACAACTCTCGGATTGGACGACCTCCGATCGCGGTTAACCATAGTCCCACAGGACCCCGTGCTGTTCTCAGGAACGTTGAGGAAGAATTTGGATCCCTTTGATCGTCACAGCGATGCCGAAATTTGGGAGGCTTTGAAGTTAACCGGCTTGGAGAACGTTGTGTCGGACTTGCCTGGTGTTCTCGAGTTTTCGATTCAAGAAAGTGGAGGGAACTTGAGGTTTGTTAAAATTCCAATGTGTAAGCCATTTCTATCAATTGATTTCAGCGTTGGCCAACGTCAACTAATCTGCCTTGCACGTGCCCTCCTTCGAAAAACCAAATTACTCGTCCTCGACGAAGCCGCTGCCAGTGTCGATGTGGAAACCGACCAAATGATCCAAAGAACGATGCAACAAAACTTCGCCGATTGCACTGTCTTGACAATCGCCCATCGCTTACAATCAGTAAAAAATAGTGACCGCATCATGGTCTTAGATTCAGGCAATGTGGTTGAATTCGATTCTCCCGACGCACTGCTCAACGATCCGACATCCATGTTCCACTCGATGGCTGTGGATGCCGGTTTGATAAGTCATTGAAGCTTTCCCTTTTCCTAATTTGTTGAGTTCCCAACCTGCCCTTTGTTTAATATCAAATGTTAAGTATTAAAGATAAAGAGAGTTAAATAGTTCATTAATCTTTGACAATTTGATAATTTCATTAAGACTGGAAAAATGAAAACCCGATTAAAAGTTTTTTACACAGGGGAGATTACAAGTTTGTACAGAATGATAATGACATTGGTTAGCTAATAACATTGTTAATGATATTCAGAGAGGTACACCGGTAGTTTAGGGACTGTCGTTATCAAAGTTATTGGCAAGAAGCCGATCAACCTCATCAGTCTCGACTAGTCGTCGTTTCTGGATGGTGCGTTCGACTTGGGCACGAGGCAACAAACAGGCGAGGCAAACCACCCAAAAGAGGACACAGACGACTAAAATGGCCAAAACCCACACTAGAATGCTGTTCGCCGTTTCAGCTGACATGTCTTTCCACGGGTCATAGTCGTGATACATGCGTCTGGGAAGGGTGAAGTTCGGATTCGGCATGATTTCGACCAGAGGGAAGGACGAAATGTGAGATTCATTCGTGTAGAATTGCCGGATAAGATCCAAAACGGCGCCATTGGTCCATCCGAAACCGTACTGAGGAATGTATTCTCCGCCAGAACCGGTTCCACCTTCGGATTGACGAACATCGTACTTCTCCCAGATTTTGTCGTATCTCACTACGCTTTCATAGACATTGAAGACGAACTTGGCGGCGGATTCATTCGCGATGAGATAGGCCTTGTGAGACGGGCCACAGGCGGATAGACTGGCGACGAAGAGGTGCACGGAGGGGGCCCAAGTGTTCGGAAAGTCCCATTGTTCGCGGGTGTTGTTGTTGAAACTGGACGGAATGCCGCCTGAAAATAGTTGATAAACGTAAAAAAATGATGATGACAGTTGAAAAACATACCAGGGAAACTCAAAGCCCCCACATCATCAAGATACTGTACGACAGAATCACAAATAGACGAATTCGCTTCAGTCTTCAGCATCAACGGATAGATGTTACTCGGGAAAAACTGCTTCTGCCAGCCGCGCGTCCTCAGATTGTAGTCGAACCATGTTCCATCAGACTCACTGAATAGGACGTTATCGATGGAAGACGTCAGGAGAGAAGCCTGATAACCGTATTGGCTCGACAGCGATTCCTCGCCAAACATGTTATGCCACTCTGCCAGCAACTTGAAATTCCTTGCCATAAACACATTCAAATCAACCGGAACGATGAAGTTCGTCTGAACCTTGTTCCGTGTTCCATTTGGAGCAAACCACCTCGCCGAGAAATCTATCCCCGATTCACACGCACTCGCTAATGACGACCAAACAGTGTTCGCGTCTTTTGTTGATAGCCCGGCTGCTGCTTGATAGTCGTCCATGTAGCTCTCTGGCCGCGGGCAATCCGAAATGGCTCGGTACTGATAGAAGGTATGATTCTGACCATTCTCAATGATACTGACAGTGCGGTTGTTCTTCCAGAAGCTCATTTCTTTGTCCAAAAGAGGGAGCAGATGACGCACAAGGTCCTTATCACCGGTAGCATTGTAGTAGTCTTCGAGCATTTGGGCAAAGAGCGGAGGTTGGCTACGTCGGGAGAGTTGAATGTTGCCGGAATTAGGGATGAAGCCGTGGTATTCGATGACGTGGGCGAAGTTGAGAAGGATTCCTTTGGCGGTTTCGAACATGTTTGAGTAAATGAGGCCTAAAAGGGCGGAGTCTTGAAGTAGGACGAGGAAAGAGTAAAAAGATAAGCTTACCTTTGAGAATCCAATAAGAATCCCAATAAAAGTAAACTTGGAAGCGACCACCAGGAACAATGAACGGATGCGGAACCGGAACGACCGGGTAGAAGGTCTGATTGACCCAGACATCAGCGGTAAAGTTTCGGCTGAGGGAAATCCACTTTTCGTGGATGTATTCGGCGAGATGGAGTAGCTTGGCATCATGAATGTATCGAAACGCCGGCGGATGGGGCTTCCAATCGGGAAGTTCAGCGACTTGCAAATACGGCACCATGATGAAGTTTGTTCGGCAATACTCGGCGAAGATCTCCTTGGGGACGGGCTTCGGAAGGCTGAAATGCGCAAAAATGCTTCAGTTCAACAAAAAAAATGGCTAAAATCACCCACCTATTGAAATTAGCCAAAACCTTTGCAGCCGGAAAGGCTAATCGTGTCCCCGGACAGGTATTCTCCATGCCATAGTACCATGCCGTCGCTAGAATTTCTCCTTTGCAGTAGATATCGGCCAACGGTCCTTCACAGACTGCCACTGTGCAATTCACATTGAGCATCTCCGACAAAAGCGTGTGATTTGAGCGATGCTAAAATGAAATTTTACGTAAACAAGTGCAAGAGTCACATTTTAAAGAGAAAATATATATAAAAAGTGCAATAAACTCACGTGTGTCTCGACATAGTAGATCTTATCCATGGGATTCGTCTGACTAGCATAGGCTAATTGAGCTCCAAAACAGGTGATGATAAACCACGTTGGCACCCACATGTTGCAAACGTGGATGGAACCCAGTCAGTCAGCAAAGAAGTTACCGAGGTCGTTGATAGCTCCGCTTACTGCACGCAACCCACCATTGCTGCCAGCCAACCTCTCTCTCACATGGAGCGAGTCGAGGGCGTGCAAAAAATGGGTGTCTCGAGGGGCAGTTGGAAGGTCACGTTTTGCCAAGGTTTTTTTCATTGTTGGGAGGGGAGTGTCAAGCCTTCTCTCACTTGCGCTCGTGTTCTTCGCACTGGTTTCTCGATCGTGCCAATCCTTCTCTGCGAACTTCCCTAGCGACTCCGGCAGGCGTTCCACTCATAACTACCGACCTTTCAAGCGACAATATGCGTTTGAAGGATTCAATTTTAACGCTTCCAACTTCCTGACACACTTTTTCGGACCTCCCACTTGGTATTGCTTGAAAAACGCGATTTTCCTGGAAAATGACTATTTCGCTTCAAAGAATAGGCGTAATGCTTCCACGGATCCCCCTCAAATCTTCCCAGAATATCGCCACGCCTATGTAGAACATTCGTGACACTTTTTCTAACAATTTTATATATTAAAACTGCATTTTACAGGTAACCCATAACCAGAGCCATGTCTGACCCCGTTGACGATCTCGAGGGCTCTTCCAGCTCGGCTTCCTTCAACAACTCTTCTAACAGCTCTGACCTTTCGTCGCCCGGTGAGACCTCCGAGAGCCCCAACTCTTCCTCTTCCTCGTCGAAGAATCCCCGCGAAGCTCATAACGTCAAGGAACGTCGCCGCATGGGGACCATCAACCAAGGCTTCCGTACCCTTTCTGAGATCATCCATCGCTACAAGCCCAAGCCGGAGCACAAGATGAGCAAGGCCAGCATCCTCCAGTTGACCGTCAAGCACATCAAGAACATCGAAGCCAAGTACGAGGTAATCCGTGATGCGGCGTTCCAGTTGCAGCCCAAGCCCATCGGCAACATAGTCGACCCCGAGCAACACATTGAGCGTCTGAAGCAGGCCATCGAGAAGGAGCACACGCTGCGTATGCTGTACGAGAAGGAGCTTGTTCAGATGCGCAAGATGGCAGCTGGCGATACCTCGGTGACGCAGCCCCAGCCTCCCGTGCTTCCGGATTTGTATGCGACGCTTTGTCAGGTTAACCCGACTACGAGTACCTTCTTCCCTACCGGTAATAAGTAATATCAGAGATCTCTGCGATTGTTGTTTTGTTTGTTGGATATAGAATATAGATAGATAGATATATATAACATTCTAACTTTTCTGTCTGCATGAAGTTGTGATTGTTATAAAAGATAGACATTATTGAAGGATTTGTGACTTCTGACATTTTGGTAGTAGTGGACAGTTACTTCACAACTATCCTCAAACCCATATGAATGCGTTGGCTTTTCCTTTCGTCTAATGCCGCTGGCTGTGCGCGCAAAATCGGCCCCCGACGACAGGTCTTGCTCGATTTGTGGCAACTTGGCAGCATTGTCCGTCAACCTGGACCAATCCAAAGCCGACACGTTATTCTTACTAATATGTACACGACACTTCCCACCTCTCCCATGCCCATCTCAATCGAATTATGTTCCCCCAGAGCGACCTGTATCCATCTAGACCGGCCGGTGACAATTGTCTACGTCAGCCTTATCCAACCGAAAATCGACCCTCTATTTTTGTAAAACTATCCCTGCAAAAGTTTAATCACTCTAATTAACTAATACCCCGAGGGTAGATAACGGAAATGACACTCGGTATGGTCGTCGCGACATCCATCGCGAGAATCGCGCACGGAAAAAGCCTGTGGTTGGTGTTCGTTTTTGAATGAAGCCGAATGGTCCGGACACACATCCAGTCATTTCGCCCTCTCGAACAGCAGCCTCAAACGGAGTACTGCCTACACGACAAATCAATACCGACGTTACGCACTCCACGACACGTCTTTCCCCCTTTGTGGCGGGTCGTCTGTCTCACTCTCCGCTCGGTTCTGTTTTGAGTTTGTGTGAACCCAACTTCCAGCTTTCATCGGCATTTCGCGGTCATCACGTTTTTTGCTTGTCCGAACATGCTCACGTCGATCAGCCTTTGTTACGTGGAAAATAAATGTCTCTGTTTTAGTTTGCAATGGTCTCACCGACTACAACCGCTTCCGGAGGCAAAACGTCGAAGCGATCATCATCGCCGAAGACGATCATTCGAACGTATACTCGCGATGAGATGATTTCAATTGGGGCTATGCCTCAGTCCAACTTTCGTCCAAGTTTCCTGTCTACAGAGTTCAATGAGTGAGTTGATTGAAAGTTTTTGAGATTTTGGGATGGATGGGAAAAGTGAACACGTGATCACCTTCGAAGATTTGGTGACAATAACGGAAGTTGTTGATTGAATTAGTGTCTTTTTCAGTGAGAAGGGGCTCTTTGCGCCGGTAAAGTGGTTTGATAGCAAATTTGCATTGGACGCAAGTAAAGCCACTGGCAATGGACGGAAGAAACCTCTGCCACAGGAACAGGAACTGGGCCTGTCACCACAACGTCGGCAATTTGCTGCCGGATGTACTGTTGGATCGAAGGAAGGACGGTTACGAAATGGCAAGACTGTGAAGGATAGTGATAGTGTGGCTTCGACACAGGTTTGTTCTGATGACGCTTACGGATTGGTTTTATATATAAAATTTGCTTGCAGAAGGACAAAGATGGCAACAAATGGCGCACTGCCCCGGAACGCAATGCTCGCAACAACCGGAACAGTGTCACTGAAGAAGTTCCCGAATGGATGGAATCCAAGATAAGCGTTAATGATATAATGGAACTGAAGGGCTTCGAAAATAAGCGTAATAGACGCGGTGCTAATGGACCCCCTGAAACCCCCAAATCGACCACTGTCACACCTGCCCCCGCTTCGTCCACTGCGTCCGCCACTCCTGGTTCAAACCTGACCGCCCCCGATGAAGATGCTTTGCTCAAGGAGCTTCAGCGTTCCTCGTCTCATCAGAATAATGAAAATTCGAAACCTGCAGGTACAACTGGAAGCCGTTTCATCGGCTTCTTCCGCGCTAAAGAGGCCCAATTACGAGCTGCATCGACTTCCACACCTGAAACTGGGTCCGCAAGCTCTGGCCCGGCGCCGCTTCGCGAAGTTTCTGAACCATCCAAAATAGGCGGCCTGAGTGCACTCTTCGGAGCTGCCGATTCCGAGAAATGGCCCGAAATGCCTGTCAATGTTGGCATTCTTGCCAGTGACATCGAGAAAAGTGTGAGCACCACTGACTCAACCGAATCTGATCGCAACGATTTCCTGCTGCCGGAGCTGACTAATTCAATTCGTAATCCCCCGACGGTCGTGTGCGGTAAAAAGGGTGATGTCAACGGCATCTCAACGCTGGATCGTTGGATGTCCCCCAATATCCACAGTCTTCCCTCCGATGTCGCCAATGTGCCTCACGTTCCTGACAATGTGCTAACGGAGCTTCCGTTGAACCGTGATACATTTATCCCCACTGACCCGAAGCCGGTACTTGACGATTCTGGAAGCTCGCCAGAAAACTCGGCTACTAATTCCTCTATTGATCCCTGGGCTTTGTTCCCGCCAGCACCTCCCATGAATGGCCCGAAGCTGGTAAATGACAATTTTAACATGAGTAGCATCGAGGAGCTGATGCGCACCAGTTTGTCGCCATTAGCAGGCAATGACGACTCAGAACCTGAATTGAAACCGTTTCTTCCTGACCCCGTCGATGAGGGGTTGCCCCAAAACTTCCGACCTGAATTTAACCGCGTTCCTGATGGATTTTGTATGCCGAATCACATGCTTCCGTTCCCTCCTGGAGGTCCGCCAATGCATCCGATGATGATGCGAATGCCCTTCCCGCAATGGCCTGGTATGATGCCGCCACCGGGCATGCCATTCCCCCCGAACCGTATGTTTATATTTTATTGATTTTTTTTGAGTATTTTGTTTTTTGTTTTAGAATTTGCTCGGGCTCCCGCTCCGCAAGTGTCGCCACCTCAACGTGAACCTCATGCTTTCCCCGGTGGCAATCTGCCAACTTCCGTTATTTTGAAGAAGAGCGCACACTGTAAGTTTCTATTTCATCATTCCTTAAGTCAAAGTTACATTGCTTTTTTCCAGCTAACAATGAAAAGCACCGCAACAGTCCCGCCGGATCTAATCACCACAGCCGTCGCGGATCATCCTCCCTGCCATCCGATGGTGAATCCATCAACGGTCCCGCTGCCCATTCCTCCGCACCTGGCAACAGTGGAAACGACTGGCCACATCCGCCGCCCCGTGATTCCAACGGTGGTCCGCCGCCTCAGTACAATGATGTCATGCTCCAAACAATGGCCTATGCCCAAATGATGAGTGGCATGCCGATCCCGCCAAACATGTTCCCCGGATTCCCGCCAATGCGGGGTCCTCCTCACATGATGCCAAATGGCCCTCCGCCGATGGATTCCGGTTTCTCGCCGATGCCGTTCTTCCCTCCGATGCCTCAGATGCCGATGCACCCGCATCAACAGCGTATCAGTCCTTCGCTTTTGGTTGATGGACCACCAGGTGGCTTCCCTCATTTCCCACCACAGCCTCCGTCGCCGCCAACCGATCGCGACCATGCCAGTATTCCGGAATCGATCTTACGGTCGTTGCCGACGACAGCTCGTCCGAGAACTCTCGCCGATCTCGAAGCGAGTATTCTTTCAAAGAATTAATTCAACCCATGAGCCTCCATTGCGATAACCTCTACGCAGCTCTATCAATTGATATTTGGTGTACGGTGTAACATCCCGAAGCGGGTTGGGCGCCACATTTTTTGCACTAATACTCGTCATGCATCGATCTAGTTTTGCCTGGCATACTTCATGGTTGTTATGTTGATGATTTTTCGTTTTTGTATTAATTGATTTGCCGGTTCGTGCACTGATGGCATTTTTGGTGTCATCGACGCCGTCATACCCGCAAATGAAAAAAAATTTTGGTCGGCTCTGACTAATGCGCAAACTAATGCGTTGAAAAGTGCTTAAGAGTTCGAAAATGTTGTGATTTGTATTGATATTACGGATATAAACGGACCGACCAGATTGTTTGATTGTTGCCACAGAACATGGGATGGGGGACGAGAGGGAGATGAAATGCGTTGGTGCCACTCAAAGCAATGGGCCACGCTTACTACGCGTGTCCGTTTCGAGTTTCGCTTTCGGAAAACGTTCTTCCGGAAAGAGCTCAGGCTCTCACACACTTTGGTGGGTCCGATGCTGGCGGCTTCGACCACCACAACTTGACAAGTGCTCTTATAGGACTCTGCGGTCGATAGGTGTTTCAGAAGAGCCGCCGCGAATACTGAATACTGTTTCGCATGGGTTTCGGCAATCGAGACCTGCGCATCCGCAGCCTCATCGTCCGAGGCCATTTACACGGCCGATGAAGGCCAGTCATGCCTCAATTTGAGTGGGAAAGTCATTTCAACAAAATTAGAAATTCAACGTAAACGTCGTCCGACAACGTAATTTGCGCGGAAGAAGAATCGGCCACCTGTCTAACTCTGTTTTTTCCCTATTTCGACCACACAAAATAAGAAATTTGTGTTGCCAGGTGGTGCCTTAGCCTTCTTTACCGATGCGTTCTGTTGTCAACATTTGTCAAAAGATGTACATGCAGAAACCCTGTCTTTGCATCCCTCGCTGCTTTACCATTTCTATTTTTCACTTACGTGTGAAGAAATATCGGCTTATTTACTCATCCTGTATGAATGTGCCTCTTTATACCATCGGTTTCTACTTACAAACTCGCGTGGAGTTAAACTTTTTAACCGTTTTTTCCAGCCCAAAAGCCCAATTAATAGGCGATGAGACTCACGCATGCCGTAGGAGGAGAATGGGATCACCCCGAGCTATAAAAGCTCATGCTTTTAACATGCCAGTGGGAGTGGAAGCATTAGGTACTCGGATGTACTGCCCGGGCGGCTTCCGACAAAGCCGTCTTTCTTATTTCATTGCCACCAAAAATGGCATTTCGGACCGTCAAGTGCATGCAACAACATGCCACGGATAGCTTTTTGAAAGTGAGCCTTCTTTCTGACATCTATCTATCCTATCCACGAAACTCCCGACCTAACATAATCTTGAAACAACAAACTGGTTTATCCGTCTTTGACTTGGGCGCTTTTCATGTCCATCCAGCCAAGCTGTCGCGAGAAGGCCAACAACTTCCATTTTCTCTGTTTCGACCCGTTATTGTTGTTGTTTCTTCCTTCTGTCCCGCGCTCTCCACCCTTCTAGTCACACATGGTTTGCTCGCTTCGTCAAACCCCCAACAACGTGCATGACTGCAAAAGGGGTGGCTCCAACCGCCATCTAATGCCTCCGGCACATACACAGTTCTGACAAAAAGTCGACGACTTTTTTCCGACGTACCTGTGGCTGCAGGGGGTCCTGCGATTGTTTTACAATCAGGAAGCATTCCACTTTTGCTTCTACATGCTTGTATTTTGACTGCGCAAAGCCGACTGAGTTTGCAGTTTAGCATTTCCCGAAGGAGCTGACACATTGGAGTCAGCTGCAAAGCAATTTGCTAGCTTGTTCCGCCAGTTTGACTGTCAAAACCTCAGACATTGAATATTGGTTTTAGAGCCCCGCTTTTTTCAATTGTCGCCTCAAAAACCTAAGTTTAGCCCCAAAACTAGCTAAAACCCATTTATCTTTCTTTTTTAGCGCTGTTTCTTGAGAAACTTTAAGCTTGAAAGCCTAGCAGATGGATTTATTGCAGTTTACAAAAAGCGTCTCAAGTACGAGACGACTAAGCTCTTTTTGCATTGTCCTTAGCTTGTCCTCTCTCATGTCTACAAACAACTTTTTACAAAAGCGTTAACCGTCGTTTTGTAACTGAAACATTTCCATTTTGCATGTTTTATCGCTTTCCAATAAAAAAAACTCGTGATGCGTTGTTTGGTTGTGATTACACCTTTGGAATACTTTTAAGGGTGGTGTGCCAAGAAGAAATATGTCGGACGACGTGTCTAATGTGGCTTCAACGCCGGTGTCTGAAACAAATGTGGCATCAACACCAGCATCTGAATCGTCGGAGGTCTTAGGGGATGTGAATCCGGAAGGTTCGGTGACACCGGCGAAGTCGGATTTGGTCCCGGATGAGCCAGATGATAATGTGAAAGAAACTGTCCCCGAGCCTGAAATACATAGCAGATCACCGACTCCTCCGCCAGCGGGTGATAAGGTGGTATCGCCAGCTCCAGAGCCTTCAGTCGAGCCGAAGACACCACAGACTCCAGTCGAGCCATCGCCGGTTCCAACTCCCGGTTCTCCAGCCGAACCGAAAGTGCCGACGCCCCAGGAAGACATTGAAACCCCCTACATTCGTGACCCTAATGACATCGAAGACGAGATCCAGAAGGTAACCCTGGCTGGCTACACGCAGGACGAGCAACTTGTCGATTCATCGGCACAGTTTGTCGTCGCTGAAGCTCAAGCGGTCACCCATTCCGTGTCGGTTACTTCCGAACTGGCTTCAAAGGCATCCACTGATGACCAGGGCCATCTAGATGAAGTGAAAACACCGGAATCGTTAGTCTCTCCAGAACCAACCCCGGCCGAAAAGCCTACAACACCGATTACCACGCCTTCCAAGATCCCGGAAAAGGCGAAACCAACAAAGCCCCCAACAAAACCCATTGCCAAGCCATCGCCTGCGGCTCCAGCTTCCAGGCCTGCAACGCTTCGGACGCCTGCGACCGTGAAACCTACGCAAACAAAAACGCCGGCGTCAGCAGCTAGCACGAGGTAAGCAATGCGTCTTTTCGTCACTTTGTCTTCTATGTAAAGAATGGAATTCGAAAGCGTAGCAAAAAGTTTGAATAACACCCTGTCAAAAGCTTGACCTTCGATCCCCTGTCTGAAAAGTGACTCAAAAGGGCTTTATTTACAGGTTGCAATCGACTCCCGCTACACCGAAGCGCCCAAATACAACTGCTGTAGACAGACGTCCGCCGCCTTCAGGAACTCCGGCCAGCGCGAAGCCGTCAACGGCTCTACCTCGAAAGTGGGTGATTTTTCTAGCAATTCACAAGAAGCAAGCATCCAAAAATGCTATGCTAAGACTGCCATTTTTGTGATGCAGGAAGGGGAGGACTTTTGCCGTGTTGTGCTTCGCAAAAAAGCTTCACATTCCTGCATGTTCCATGTGCCACACAGGAAGGCAGGCATCACTGCATCGGCGCATTTTCGGGAAGCGCTCAAAACTCTGAGACTCTGCGACAGCATGGCTAAAAGAAGCTCATTTGTTTGAGTGTATTTCGTTGCTTTTTGCATTTATGCTTAGGCTTATGCATTTTGCTTTCTATGACCATCATCAAACGGCCATGCCATTTCGCGCAGCGTGCCGAAGCGCATTTCAGCAAATTGTCCGTCTATAGAAGGCTTTATTTGAGAAAATTCAACTTTGCAGAATGCCAACCAGCAGCTCCCGAGCTAGCAGTGTTACGAGACCGGTGGCAGCGACTCGAAACGGTTCCGGTGAGCTTTATGGAATAACTGTCCTGTTTGCACAAAGCTAATTGAGGCTGTGTTTCAGATACGCCGAAACCGACTCCACCGCCGATTCCGCGGAACAAGAAATATGAGAACGTTACCAGGTTTGTTTTGCATGCAACACCGCGCGGTCAAAGTTAATGAAATTCAAATTTAGCAAGATCCAAGCGAGTTCTGATTATAAGCCATCTGGAGGCAATGTGAAGATCTTCAGCCAAAAAGTGCAAGTTCAAGCTGCATCTAAAATTGGATCACTCCAAAATGCTAGTCATGTCCCAGGTATGTGTAGAAAGGACTGCACGATCGTTACAGTAATCTTCTCTTTGCAGGTGGTGGCCAAGTAAAGATCGAAAACAAGAAACTGAATTTCAAAGAGAATGCAAAACCAAAGATAGACGCAAAGAGTGAAACCAAGATTGTTCACGCGGAGAAAAAGGTAATCCCCAAATAACAACTGACATTCGAAATTTATGGATCCTCCTTTTCAGATCCCCACTCAAAAGTTGCAATGGAAAGCAGAGCCGAAAGTTGGATCTTTAGCCAATGCAACGCACAAGCCGGCAGGAGGCGATGTGAAGGTAATAAATCACACTTTAAAGAATAGCTAAGCAGTTTTAAAACACAAAAAGTTACAGATTTTCCATCAAAAGATCAAAACAGAAGGTGTCACAAGCAAAGTTGGTTCTCTCGAAAACGCTGACCACAAACCAACTGGTGGTAATGTTAAGATCAGTGAATACAAAGTTCCAATAAAGTCAAACAGCTCTGCAAACTCCATTGCCAGCCATTCGTCGACAAATAGCCGGCGGTCATCGGCAAACGCATCGCGCGTATCGTCAAGTAAGATGCCCGGCTGCAAAGACCCGATCTCACCAGAGCAGGCTTTGGGCATGCAGTAACTACGAAATTTATTATACCTTCGCGTTAGCCTAGTTTACTTGTTTTCATTGCTAGGTGTTTGGCTTAATTTCGCTGTAAATCAATTTCTCTAAAAATGCCGAAACGTCCAAAGCAATTAAAACAAGTAAGCTTTGAAACTATTTTTGTAACCATACTGCTTGACTTATGAGTAAATTCATCGGATAAAATTAAATTTTGTAAAAATGAATCAAAAGTACATTGAGCCTAATTTCTAATCGATGAATGATTTGTCTGCTTCTTTTGATAAAGAACAATAAACGGTCCCGTTGGAAAAGCTTGGTTGTAGGCCATGGAACAAAGAATAGGGGTCGTAACGCGATAATGACAACGTCGACGTCGATAAGACGGAAAGATAGGGCGGAAAGAACGTGTGTAAAGCAGCTTTTGTTCCGTCAAAAAACGAGCAGTTGAAGAAAGTGCAGCGGAATTGGCGCCAGGAACGAACACACGATTGCATGCTGCGAGCAGATTCGGGTGCGGCTGTCCCGAGGCATGCGTTGCGTTGGGCCGTGCAATTTTTTTCACTTTGCTTCGTATAGATAAACGGGGGTATAAGCTGCTTTGCTTGGTCGTCTTCCGCTGACGTTGTTCCCGTAGACTTGCTGCTCTTGCGTTTAGTATTAGGTTGGTTTGGGGTTAGAGTGGCTTTTGTGAGCTTAATTGAGGTTCGTTTTGGTCGATTTTTGGAGGGAAATATGAACGTTTTAAAGTTTGATTGTGACAACGTTTTGCTTTTTAGCGTGTTTTATATATTTTTTAACTTTCTTGTTGCGTTTTTTGTTCTTTTCTTGAATAGGATCGGATTGCACCGAACTTTGAGGTGAACAGGTGTGGCAAAGAGGAACACTTCACATTCTTTTTAGCTACCGCTGTCGGAAGTGATGGCAAAAATCACTTTTTGCAACCAGTTAATTTATTCCTACCCGATCGCGAACTTTCTCCCATTGTTCTTTACCCTTTGGTGCTGCCGGAAAGGTCAAGGATAACCCATTTCCGGATTTCGGGTGTCTAGCCAAATTTGCATACCGGAGCTAGACGCGCCCGCGATCCGTCTATCTGACACTGATTTTTTCTCCCCTATCAGTTTCTGCATTCCATCGCATCCGGGACACTCGTGTGTCTTCTCCCCACTCCCGACGCGTCCACCTATCTATCCACTTTCGGATCCATCTCCAAACAAGGTCTGTTTTCTCTTTTCCCCCGCACAAATCGCATAGCTGTACACTTCACCCACTCTTGACCTGACTGCCCCCATCATAATTCCACTCTCGTGAGTGGAGCGACGTTTCTCCGTTCAAATTGCTCGGTCGTTTCTGAATGACAGGTCATGTTGGCACAACGCCGTCGGCACCCGACGCCTTCTTTAGTCGCGCAGAATCAAACAAAAGCGCAATGCTATATTTTCCTTCCTTCTGTCGTTGCTCGAGCATACTTACTAACTATGCGCCAAGGTCGTCGGATGGTCGCTGACAGTCGGAAACGCCGCGGCAAACTTGTAGATCCCCGCAAGATTTGAGAAGGTGTTGAACGCGCCACTGCACACGTCTGCCGTCTTTGCAGTCAGCCGTTTGCTCTTTCGCGATGGCAGATCGTTCGTCGATTTATTTTGCAAGGTGTGAAATGATATCATTTTACATTTAGGACCCATTAAATGTTTCTTTCCCATTGGTTTGAGAGGCGTTCGCTAGCTGTCGGGAAGCCGGATGTCCATTTCAGCGCTTTTCAATTAACTGCAATCTGTCTTTGGCATGATGCTTCGTCGTCGATGGTGGCTTTTCGTCACAACAAGAGCAGCATTGACCGCAATTTGAGTGCAGATGGCTGTCATAAATGTACTTATGTCATTATTTCTTTCTGTTTTCTTAAAGTGCATGATTGATCTCACTTTTTTAAACTTCACACTTCGTTTTACATCACTCGGATCGCGTTTTACCGTTCTCGATGTTCTTCGTGCCTCATTAATTAACCTTTTTTTGTCCCCATCACATGATTTGAATCTCCACCTTTTCAGGCGGAACCTCAAGTGAGCCCATCGCCTAACCAACATGTCGGCAGGTGATGCATTGATGTCGCCTGCGGCTGGTGACGACGCCAAGGCTGAGCTCGGCGTGAATGCGCAGTTCAGCCGAGTAAGTTACTTTACTTTTTGACAATTTGTTGTTAAACATTGTTAACAATCACCTCTTCAGGAAGCTGAGAGCGTTGAAGTTACTCCCAGTGGTCCCGTCATTGGACTCACGAAGGAACAGCTCGAAAAGTACCGCAACGAGCCGTTCTATCGCACTTTACGGTTTGTTTTTCTTTCAGCTTTGTCGCATCTCAATTCTTGCTAATTTGTACTGTTTCAGATGGATCTTGTTTGCTCTGTTCTGGCTCACTTGGGCCGCGCTCTTCTGCGGCGCGCTTGCACTGATTTTCCTTAGCCCTCGCAAGGTAAAGGCTACCCCGGATCCGCAAAAGAATGCCAACGCCTATGAGATTTTCATCCCTGGCTTCTACGATTCTGACAATAACGGAGAAGGTGATTTCGCTGGTGTCGTGCAGAAGTTTGACTACCTCGCCGACCTGAACGTTGATACTCTCATTTTGACCCCCGTCTTCAAGACCGACAAAGATCATTTCTCACCAGTTAAAACCGAGTCCTGGAGTGAAATTGATGAACGTTTCGGTGGTCAAGGTGGTTTCGAGTCCCTCGTGAAGGCAGCTGCCAACAAGTTCAAGATCTTCGTCGATGTGCCTATCAATGAGAACGCCACTGTCGATAAGCTTGTCCAAGGCGTGAAGCTGGTTGAAAAGCTCGGTGCCGACGGTGTTTACATTGTGCAGCCCTCGAACTCGACAGATATCTATGATGCCAAAAACTTGGACTTGCTTATCAACGGAATCCGCAGTGAAATCCCGGATGAGAAGTTTGCCATCTATGTCAACAGCCAGGAACTCCTCGACCTCGCTACTACCAAAGCCAACGTTGTCGTCCTCGATACTGTCGTCGAAAATGGCGAAAACGTGCTTGACATTTTCCTTGCCTCCGTCGCGGATGCCGTCAACGGCAACACTTCTCTCACGCTGGTCCAGAACAGTGTCCGTCGCGAGCGTCTCGGAAGCAAACTTCCCAAAGAGAACCGTCCTAGCCTTCTATCTCTTCTCAACGCTCTCCGTTTGGTCGCTTATCCTGTTGCCATCAACACCTATGGTGATGAAGTTGGCCTTCTGGACAGCGCATCAAGCCGTCACGAATCTTACTTGGGTTATTACCCATGGGATGAGAGCGCTAACCACAAAGGCTTCACCACCTTTGAAGAGGCGTTATTGTTCGATCCGCTCGTCCCTGCTGGAACGGTATGTTATTTCAAGCTTAATTGGTTTGAATTTATTGGTTTAAACTTTCAGACGGACGATCAATCAGACATCCGCAAGAAGTTCTCCGTCTTGAGCACCATCCGTCGCAACTTCAAGTTCGGCGCTGCCAAGACCACCAAGCACACCGTTATCCGCGATGCTGCTGACGGTTCCGGCATCTACGTCCTCTTCTTCAACCCTGACAACCAGGATGCCCAGATCAAGTACTCCGACATCCTCCCCAGCAGCGTTGAAGGCCTCAACAAGGTGTCCATCATCCACGACGACGGTGTCGACTCCACCAAGATCGAAGACTACACCGAAAAGGTTGAGCACTTCGAGCCCTATCAGTACCGTATCGTCAAGTTGCACAACAAGTAGATCAGTTGCGACCGCCGAAGAAGCGTATTGTTAAAAATTGACCTAATTTCGTGCCTGGTCCAACCTACTCAAAAAAACTAACACGTTGCTCGTTAGCGAGCTAAATGACAAACTAAGTGAATTTCGTGTTGTCAAAACGAAAAATAAATACATTCCTTTAATTGGTTGGAGTTTCTTTTGTTACACATGCATGTTGAGTAATAGCATTTGTCTGGCGAGTTTTCGACAAGGTCATACAATGCATGAAAACCACGCTGATGCGTCAACGTTGCATTCGCATTGCACATGAATACCCCACTTTTGGGCAAGCGCACTGTCTAGTGATAAGCGCCAGCTTTGATGCGTTAGCTGACTTAATTGCACTATATTTGACTTTATCACCAAAATGGCCCCATCATTGTTTTTCACTTGTTTGCCTTTTATGGCCGTATTTTGAGTACTAAAGTGGCTTGCATCATTGACACCTCAAATTTTGCACAAATAAATAAATGTTTATCTCTTCACTTTGCGATGGCAATAAGATTGAGCACAATTCAGTTCAAAAGCAAACGACTATCACATATATTTTTGTGCTTCGTAGTATATCGCTAGAACCATAGCTCCACTCGTAGTCTTGAATGAGTTAGTCAGGGCGCCGCGGAAAAAGCCAGAAGGCCCTTCATTTCTAAAAACAAGGCTGACTTTAGAAAGAACGTTGAGAGAACGGGCAGGAAACACAAACCTCAGGATACTGCGCCAACAATCGAGGCTGCCTTTATATTGCTTTTCCTTTTTGCCGGCGTCCATCATGAGTCGACGCCTGACTGTATCCATGGGATAGCCGATAAGGCTCGAAGTCACGATGCATGTCTAAAATAGTTAATTTGGTAGACGTTCCGGAAGTGAGGGTACATTAACGACGTACCTGTGCGAGACACCAGGTTGCGACGAATGATAAATTCTTGGGGTCGGTAACGCTGGTGCAGCGAAGGGTATCGAAAAGACCGAAGAATATGGCCCTTGAGACAACGACAAATTGCAGAGAAACGATAAAACCCCTGAAACAGATGTTTTTTAACTTCATTCTAGCCTTTTGAAAGGAAAGATGAAGCTCACCGATACAAACCCCCAATCCCGTCTTTACTGTAGATCTTTGACATGCATTCCCCGATGCCTTTGAATCTCATCGAGCCATCTCGCTTCGAATCGACTGCGAGACGTGTTCTCGCGAAGTCCAGAGGATAGCAGATGCAAAGTGTCGTTGCACCACCTGCACCTCCAGCAGCTATGTTTCCTAGAATAGCAAACAGACTGTACTGTATTCAAGCTTCTAGAAAAGTACACTCGGCGACTGATAACGAACCGAGAACAAAACGACTCCGATCGCGGTTCTTGTCGACCCCAGCGAGGAAAAGGAGCCGGTAGTAGTCTCGAAAGGCAAAGTTGAGAGCATACGACGGGAAGCAACGTGCAATACTTGCAGAATTTCCGCGCCATAGCGATAGAATACCCTGAAAAAACGTGTCGATGTCAGTCAGATCATGCGCGATCTATGTCACGTTGACATTGACTACAAACCTGTTCAGAGTGGATCTTGACGAGGCAATCATAGATGCCTGCGTACTTTTGTTGCATAAGTAATTTAGACCCATTTTGAAGTTGGAGAATTAGTTTGATGCGATCGACCGGTGCCAAGGTGGTTTTGGAGATGGCGGCCGCGGCGCCACCTGCTGTGCAGCCTTTGACCAAATGAAGCCATTCGGCTGACTGCGAGGTGGACGCGCAGTCACTCATCGCGAGCTACCCGTTCTGGAAATTGGAAATACAATTAGTTTTGTTAAAAAGGTTAGAATCACAATCAGGTGGTTTGAACAACTCGAACCGATCGATGCGTGCGTGCATTCTTTTAAAGTGAAAAGAAACGATTGACAAGTTCGCGCACGCGCACGCAATAGACGCTGACGACGACTTTTGAAAGCGGGATTCGGTCAACTTCCAGAAAGGGCTCCCCCTGATTGGGATAACGACAAAACGCATGATAACATCGTCACGCTTGGATTGGATTCGATCGCCGCTGTCATAGTTATGCTGCACGGATGGAAGCCAGTACTATTTCCTCGCCTGCAGGCTGCAAAAACAGCCTTGAAAAGCGCGGCCGCTCGGAGCTGGGGGATCCCGGCGTCACTGCGACCCACGCTGGCCCAACGCAAGCACTCACTAGCACACACAGCGTCATTGACTTCCACATAGGCAAGCCCCTGTTCAACCCCCCTCCGGCGAACAACAACCGACTCAGCTGGTTCGTCGGTCCTGCCAGTATTGCCACAGGGAAAGATAGTCGCGTGTGTGTCTGTCGACGAAAAGCGCCACCAAAATCACACCACAAATTCACGTGCATTTCAGGCTCACTTCTTTTCAAAAAAAGTACCCCCGGTGCAAGAAGCGTTCGTTCCCATGTGGATCCTACAGACCAGAAGACCAGTGGTCGTTATCTTTTGGCTTTATTTGTTTTCATATTTGCAAGCTAGCGCTCTTTATACATACAGACTTCACAAATACATTAGCAGCGAAAGATTCAATGACAAGAAAGAATCTCGGCCAATAAATATTACAACAGACAACGATCCTGACTTCAGGAGACCAGTCAGAATGATGGATTGCGCGCATGAGTTTAGTTTAGGGATTTCACAACTCGGAAGGCATTCCAAAATAAAATGCCTGAGGCACCCATCAAAATCAAATTGACGGTGGTGAGTGAGCTGACGCCGAAAGGTGACATGCAGAGAGAGTCCTGAAAAGGGTAATGTAAAAACACGAGTTTGCAGTCAGTGGGGTGACTTTTCGGGGTAGTAGGTACCTGCGAGATGGTGAAATGATCTCCGATCCACATCGTCTTCTGCGTTTGCTCAGGGTTGATGATGAAGTTTGTGGGTAATTCTTCGGGTTCTGATTCCTTTGCTTCCGGCTCTACAGCTGTCGGTAGTGTGCGAAGTGCAGCCAGACTTGATGCGAGGGTTGCATTTTGAGAAGTACGTCGACGACGTGGCGGATCGGGGCATTGCGGAACCTGAAACCATTGCGTTCAATCGAGTGATTCATTCATTAAAGGTCGGAGAGAACATACGTCACAGTATTGCTCTCCAGGTTCTTTCACTGTTAAGGTGATCTGGCAGTCGAAGAACATGCTTTGGCGATCGGCGTACTTGTAAACGTGGGCTTCTTTGCCGACCATGAGGTCGGAGACGTAATCGAGGTTTTGGAGGAGGTATTTGTCTTTGGCACAGCTAAAAGATGTTTAATTAAAAGATTAAATCAAATAAAAAGATAAAATTATACCCATCAGAGTCAATAAGTTCAACACGATCTCCATTTCCGTCATCAACAGTGCAACTATGGACTTTCATGCAGAACTGATTATCAGTTTGGGCATCACAGGTCCATTTGTGGTAGACCATCTGACCAATTTTGGCATAGAAGACGGGAGGACCTTCTGGTGAACCATCGAGGACCTCATAACGGCAAACTGGCATCGGAACTTGTTGGGTTTGCAATGGTGGTGGAGCCATGCTAAAACCAACTCACATTATGCTTCATTATAGACCTTCTGACCTCACCTGACAGAAATCTGCTTCTCCAGCTTGTTCTGCATCTCCATGTAGTAACATTGAATCACGTAAACCCTATCAATTTTAGTCAAATACTCGGGATTGAAGGCCACAACCAGAGTCGTCGTGATGAAGATTCCCTTTGGATCATTCTGGAACACAGTACCCAAATTAGAGAAACAAGTATTTCGCAAGAAAACTGCTTTAGTTCTTGCAAATTTATTTGAGATTTGTTGTTTGAGAGTGGACCACTATTCCCGAGTCTCATTTCCAGAATCATCATCGATTAAGATTGCGAACAAAAAGTACTCAAAAGTCCCTCGAAACCGGACAGGCTATCTGCTTTGATCTAGACACTGTAGCCGGGGGCTATCAACGCGCGAAAATGGACACTGGAGTGAGGTGAGTGATCGGTCGTAAGTCCAGCTAGCACTGCCAAGGCTAATTTTGACCACACAGCAAGCAATGTTTCTCCGCAGGCGATGATCCGCAGTCACTTGAGAGCGATTAAGCCGTGATTCGAAACTGCGCGAGAAGGCCACACACAGATGTGTGTTCGATCGGCTCTCGATGGAATCGAACGAACGGCCATATCTACAAGAGTGCAGGGCGTTCGTAACCCAGCCCTCCTGAAAGTCACTGATCCGTCAAAACACGAGTCAAGTGAGCTTTGCGCTTCGCTATATAAGCATCGTGAGGGAAGCAGTTTGCATCGTCCTAGTTCCTTCTCTCGTCTCCTCCGCATTCATTCGAGAGTTCGAAGCTACTTCTTGGTTCAGTCCAACGTCAGTCAAGTGACCGCGATCGCTCACTTACTAATCTGTCAAATCGTATAGTTCTTCCCTCATTTTGCTAAAGTTTTAGTACCGTTCAACATGCATTTCTCGACTAAGTTCATGCTCGTCTCCGCGATGGTTGTCCTCTCGGCTCGTGCCCAAGATTGGGGCGGCATGGGAGGCGGCGGCTACGGCGGTGGTGGCGATGGTGGCTACGGCGGCATGGGCGGTGGCGGCTATGGTGGCGGCGGAGACGGTGGATACGGTGGCGGAGACGGCGGATACGGAGGCATGGGCGGTGGCGGATACGGCGGCGGTGGAGACATGGGCGGCATGGGCGGCGGCGGATACGGTGGCATGGGAGGTGGTGGCGATGGAGGCTACGGCGGTAACATGGGCGGTATGGGCGGTTACGGTGGTTAGTAACTATTACTAACTGCTTCATAGCAAGTTAAAATTGGCTAATTTCAGGCAACTTCGGTGGCTACGGATCCAACCAGGGCCCAGTTGGTCAAGTCAATGGTGGCGTGCCCCAAAACGGTGGTTACCAAGGTACGTTTTTCCTAATTTCAAAAGTTAAACTTAATCATCGTACCAATTTCAGGCGGCTTCGGTGGCTACAACAACTAAACCCCTCCTAACTAATGAATTTATAACTTATCCGCTGAGCCTTCGTCTCAACAACCTTATCTGTACACATAAATTGCAAAAAAACCGTATTGTAAACTAGTCCTATTCTGCCATTTTGCTCGCTAATAAAATAGTCTTAGAAACCTCGATATAAGGAAGTAAATTCGCAAAGCAATAAAACTCACAGATGCTCGACGTTCAATACCACAATCCTTGAAACCCAACGAAATCGAAGCATTGCGTGCATTGTCTTCATTGCCCTCAATAGGTGCAGACCGACATTCAGGGTCGCCAAGGTGATCTTCGACGAAGACGATGCCTCGGAACGTGTTCCGTGTGTCGAATCGGACATCAATACGGTTCTCGCCGCAGTTTACGTACGGATCACCGAGAATACCATTATCAAAGTGTGCGTTGACCAAGGGGACCTACAACGTTGTAATTTTAATGTTTTTAAATTAAGCTAACTTACAATTATGGAAAAACACAGAAACAGCCTTCTCAGAAGCATCTTCAATTGAACTAGCAGCTGTACGAAGCCTGCCTGCAAAGCTGAGACAGTTTAAACTGGTTTAATATCCATCAAATAAAACTCAATTATTAGAATGTTTTTCACGAGACGCGCGCTATGAAGATCAGGATGCTCACACGCGATAACAAGCTAAAGGGGTGTCAATTCACACTATAATCGGACAATGCTAGTGTTTGAAGTGTTTTGAAATGCACTTGACTACCACTTTTGTAAAGACAGTTTTGTTAGATCAAAAAAAGTGAAAGTCATGACCTCCAATTTCGGATTCTAAATTCATCCAATGAAATGAAACCAAAAACATTTGTAACGATGGTAGCGAAATGCTTGAAAAATGGAGGGTTTTTCTAAAATAACACCCTTTGGAATAAATTAGACTCGGGTGGGATGGGAGAATGTTAGTGGATTCCACGCTACAACCATACCCGGAGGGATATATCGGTGACGAGGGAAAATGGGTGGTGAGGCAGGCGAAAAAAATTCAAAAAATCAAATGCAAATCACTCCTTGCACGCTGGCTGGTAACTGCCCGACTGCAGACCGGCCCTGAGGGCGAGAGCCGACTGAAAGAAGCGTCTTGCTTGTTTCGGCGGCAGTGTTGAAGAAGTTGATGGCAGATAGCAATCTGATTTTTTCCCGGAGTCCCTTCCAAAGCTGGTGCAAAAGCATTTTTCCCTCGTCGAAGCGATGCGAGAAAAAAAGGAGGATATCTGATTCCAGTTGTATGAAGCACCTTCGGCATGTGCGCAATTTGATTTACTCGAGACCTTTAAGCGATCACTGTTGTTGTGGGTCGGCATTGTTTTTGAAAAAGTGGGTGTGAAAAAGTTATCGTTGTTTGAACTTGTTTTCCACGGATGATGATTAATGTCAATAAGCATCGATGAAAAGAGTATCGACAAAAACGTTGCACATAGATCGCGGTGATAAAGTACATTGGGATGCACGTTGTGTAAAAAATAAACTGATTTGAAAGAATGTGGTCTGTTTTTTAGGTCGCTTTCTTGGTCCTATAATCATACATGTAGCATGTGGTTATTGGTTGATAAAGCTGAACTTAATGAACTGAACATCGCTGTTTTGAAGGTATTGATGTATTTTGCTTGCAGATACCGTCTTTTCTTTCCACATTATTCCCAAGGTCGGCCTTGTTATTGTTGTCTCCAAACTATACTATTGTTTTATCTCTCCACCAACTGCACCTAACTACCTTTAAACTTTGTCCCTTCGTCATTAACCCATTCCGACATACTTAGACTCATTTTGTATATTTTTTTCGACACAGTTCACTACAGAACACATATTTATGTCCTTCAACCATTTTCTGATTGATAAGGAGCAAAAGCAAAGCGAACAAAACACCAAATGTTATTGGCCTGTTACAAGTACATATAAATAAAACCTCGAACCAAATTTTTCTTCTCACACTACCCCCAGCGATGACCATACTTTGCAGCAATCCTTCATTTCATTCACTGCTCCGAGCAGAATCGTGTCTGGGGCGTCGCTGAAGTGAGTTGTGGTGATAGGTAACATCGACGATGGGGGGTTGGAGGGAGCAAAAAATCAGTTTCCGGTGATGGCGTGAGAGTGTGTCTCACGTGTCAGTTGTTCTTCATTTCGTTGTTCTTGGCGTGGACCAGGTGTCGCACCAGTCTCTTTCATTAACGGTGCAACCTGACAACGGCTTGTACTTATTTACGTGATGTGCCCTTTAGCCTCTTATTATCAGTCACCGAATTCCACCAACAACTTTCCTCATAACGCTTTTTTATTTCCAATTGACCAAATATTGCTAACCCTGTTTTAGGCTTGCTTTTGTTATTCCCGTCCCATGAAATGCATGAATCACATTTTGTAAGCAAGATTTTTCGTTATTTCGTCTCTAAATTTTTCATTTTTTACTCACGTAGACATCTAGTTGGAACGGAAGTGGTACGAGCTCACAACAGAAAATAATTGAGGAGAAAGGCTCTTCTCATTTTAGTAACACCACAAAATACAAAATTCCGATACGTTAAAGACCATATTGACCAACGCCATGTTTAACAGATGTTTTTTGATGTTTTTCGACAAAAGTATCTCCCTTTAAAAGGCGTTTAATTGAATCCGATTATGGTGTTTGTTCCTCGAGCCATACATTCATAACATTCGCGTTTATTTTTAAATTATTATTCCTTGGTTTGTTTTCAAGCATGCATCAAATTGCAAACTTTTAACGAACAGGGAAAACAAAATGCCGAATGTGTGACGGGCCGGCAACAATCACTACCAGGACTAACGGAAAGAACACCTGTCTGGGGTTGATCGAAAATTTACAGCACTCATTCCATTGAAAGTGCCACTTAGACCTGCGAATTGTTTTCTTTTCCCTCTTTCCCATAGCGGCAATACACACGGCCATATCTGCGACCATTTTGTTCGAAAAAACAACATAACTGTTAGTCACAACAATACTGAGGGATAGGAAAGTACCCCGCAGAGTAAGTAAGTACTGGGGATCTGTCTGGACGCGCAAATTTGGGCTTGTAATCGGCATTGCGCATTTGAGCCGTCGTAAAGCGGCTCAGTTAGAGCATTGTTGACTTGATTGATCGGTGGGCTGTGCAAGTTGCAACCTAATAAGGTTTAGGAAGAAGTATATCCGCCATGGTATTGTATATATAGTATTTAAGGTAATTTTATAGATTTGTAAACGGTGTGGCGGTTGTGGAATGTAATTTTTGTTGACAATTTACTTGTTTCAAAACTTTTCAATATATACATTTTTTTGTTTAAAAACCCCCAAATTTCACCTGTCGCTCAAAAATTCCCAGACAGCTATCAATATTTTTCGACCAAATCTGCGCCCCTGCATAATAAGCAATTCGATCATTCTCGCTCCCGACGATTGCTCCACCACCCCGACAATTTTATCAGTTCGGCGGCTCGTCCAGACTACGTTTCCTTACTTGGAAACAACGAAGCGCGTGTTCTGTCTATCTCGTTTACACAGGAAAGCATGGAGACAACGTGTGATCATCCCCCGAAGCGTTCAGCCAGCAGTGATCGTAGGTGATTTTTTCTTTCTTTACTCACTAACAAGAGTAAAACACTGATCAGGACGTTGTCCCTATATGGCAACCAACGTAAAAGTCCAGACCACATGTTTGGTGTACGATTGGACTGATAAACTTTGAGAAAATCTCGACTTTCCATTGAAGTGCGGATCGAAGCGCACTCATCCGCGCCTTATTAGACTGCATAGAACAGCCGGATGGCGTGAACCTGTCAAACGCCTGATCTGTTACAATGGTGACACTAATTAGGTGCACTTTATTAACACCCAAGTGTGTGATTTCGGGTTCGTTTTTATGTAGACAACATAGGCTATTAATTGCGTGAAAAATGCAGTCCTTCGCCCTATGGACGCAATGTATGTGTAGAAGGAACTCATATCACCGAGAGGCATACCACCACGTGTGTTGATGATAGCAAAACTTGTTTTCTATGCTAAAGGAGCGTCTCTCGGGTTGTCACGTGGGGGAAGTAGTGACTGGAGGCGCCCGCCAGCGGCAAAGCAGTTGGCAATGTCGCACTTTCTCGCGACGCGGTCAGTTTCGCGCACACGTCAACTGCCTCTCGCGTCGGCCCTCTGTTATCTTGGTGTTTGATTGCTTCGCTAAAGTTCAGGGATGCCACTTTCTGGAAGTTTCGCACATCCACACGAGACAACAACAAGGGCTATGCTAATCATTACCCTCGGGGGGTAGGGGGTTTGGTCGGTTGATGTCGCGTGCGGGTGGGGGAACGCTAACCCCCGGGGGTGACGAGGACCGGAGGATGGGGAGACCACAGCCGTTAGCTTACTCACTTGCTTTGTGACTTTATTTTTCGTGTGCCTTTACCTCGGTCTATCCGACTTTCGTGCGCGTTGTCGTCCTTCCGCACACGCTACGTCGCATCTCGCAATAGCCATATCCTCATAGAACGCGTTTGCGCGTTTTTGTGTTCGACCCTCCACCTCGTATTTCCTCCACTTCGCCAGCTGCCGCATTCAAAACTGCTACCGAATTGATCGTTCTTTGCGTTTTTCCCGCGGCGGTGTTTTCTTTGCCTCTGGCATTTCCATTCCCGTGCTTTTGCCTGTTTTTGATCCGTGATTCATCCCTCATTTTGCAGACAATCATGAATGAGGACAATTTGGAGGAGTTCACGTTGTCCTTCTCGGGTTGTGGATTCCTCTGTATCTACCATGCGGGTGTCGTCGCCGCCATCAAAGAATACGCGCCGCAACTTACCAACAACAAAGTCTGCGGCGCGTCTGCCGGCGCCATTGCCGCCGCGGGCATTGTCTGCGGCGTCTCGGTATCGAAAGCGGCAAGCACGATTCTCGCCGTTGTTTCACAGGTTTGTTTTTCACACGATTTCGAAAGTTTACACGTTTTGGCGATTCTTTTTTAAACACTTTTTACGAAACTTCAAACTTAGCAATGCCATTCAAAACCGATTTTCAGGCTCGTCAAAAGTTGCTCGGCCCTCTAGATAGCAACTTCGCGTTGATGCAGCTGGTCCGGGATGGGTTGAATGATACCCTTCCTCCAAATGCCGCTGAATTATGCACTGGCAAGCTGGCGATTTCCCTCACACGATACAAAGATGGTGCTAATGTGATTGTCAGCGAGTTCAAAACCAAGGATGAAGTCATCGATGTATGTTTTTTTGACTTTATATAATATTAAATTTTATGTAAAAACAACTATTTACAGGCCATTGTCTGCAGTTGCTTCATCCCGTTCTACTGTGGCTTTAGTCCACCGTTTTTCCGTGGCGTGCGGTACTACGATGGTGGCATTTCGGACAATCAACCGCGCGTTGATTCCAAAACTATCACAATTTCACCGTTCAGTGGTGAATCTGATATTTGTCCGCCCGATCTTGACAGTGCTTCGATTTTTGGATTCGACTTCCGAGGGACTTCCATTCGATTCACATCGCAGAATCTGGGCCGTATTTTTGCCACTTTGATTCCGGTATCTCAGGAAGCTTGTTCCCGGATGTGCCGTCAAGGTTTCGAAGATGCATTGAGGTTTTTGACTCGTAAAGGTGAGTATTCCTTTTGATCTTTTGGTTTTCCACTTTTATATCCAACAGTTAGATCAAAATTTACACCCATATTTTATTCATGATCAACAATATTTTTGGCTTATTACAGTACTTGGCCTATTAGTAAAACAAACTTTATATGCTCTATTCTTGCGATGATCGCTATTTTTAAAATACTGTTACAAAATTAACCCTGTTGATTCGGTTTAAAAAATCAACTTTAACGTTTTTTTTTCGGAGAGGGGTAGTCAGTCATCACACTGTCCTGTACCGCTCCGTGTCAATAAGCACTCGGGAAGCGACGTTAGTTGTTATTTAACTTGTTCACCGCAGTTATTTTTGTTCCAGGTCTGACACCATGTGCCCGTTGCCTCACGATTCAATCGTATACCGCACCCGCAGCCGACAACACCACATCCCACCCGACCTTCAGGAAGAGGAACTCGAATTCGTCCGTCTCCTTCGTGAGCAGGTAAGTCCAACACTGATAATTGTTTTTGAATCAACTTCTAATAACTTATCTATTCAGGGGACGCATTGGCTCCGAATGTGATGTCTGTTTCGACAAGGCAGACAACGCCATCAGCTCCAGCGTGACTACCATGCTTTTCCCGTCGATCATGCAGCAAAGTAAGTTTGTTTATGGTCAACACCATTACTTTAATATGATGGATTCCTAGTTGTTATCTAAATGCTTCTTTTTCAGCTCTCGATGAAGCGGTTACGGCTGAACATTGGCTATTCAGTTACATGTTCCAGTTCAGATTTGTCCGATATACATGGCGATGCATGCTGCCCATGATTGTTCCATTACAGTACACACTGTTTGGACTCCAGAAGATGGCTTCATGGATTGCTTCATTGCCGCAAGTGAGCTTCATGGTCGAAAAGTTGAAGGAAATGATTCTGTTTGTGACGACCGAGCTCGAAAGGGCATATGGCCCTATCTTCAGGCTTGTCAGGGTCTCCGTCAAGCAGATTCACAGTACAATGCTATGCGCGCGCTCTGCGTCCGGTCAGACTAAGATTCCTGACTCATCTGACTGCCAGACAGTGTTGCAGTCACCAATCAAGACGAAGATCCCGTCAGCGCATACGAAAGTTCCGGTTTCGTCTCCACCTGCAGTCCCATCTGTGCCAGAAGCACCAACCTTCTACTCGCATGAAGACGGCGATGATTCAATGAGCAATTTGATCAAGCTAACACAAGAACACGAAGCTATCCTTGCCTTCCATTACACAGATGACAACGATCGGGAACAGATTTGCCAAATATTCGAGATTGAGACGCCGCCGACCATCAACCGTCAACACAGCCACTACCATCATGTTGCGCATGATAGGCATAACCTGCCGCCGATCATTGCCGAAAGCGACGAGGGCGAAGGAAATGGCACCAACCCACCTCCAGCCGAGGATTCCGGCTATTCCTACGCCGAAGACAACATAATCGTGGCTCCGATTAAGTCTGTTTTATCCATGTTTTGTTCCTTGTTAACATCAATGATAAAATAGATCTATTCAGTAGACGCGATGCGGCTTGTTCTCCGGTCCGTCAACTCAGTAACAATACCCCTAGTTCCTCCCGTTCTGGAAGCACCACCACCTCTCGTCGTCTAGCCAATCGCCGACGCCCCCCTACATCGCGCGTCCACAACACTGCCATGCTTCCCTCCGGTGATACGAGTAACAATTCCGCGATGCTATCACGAAGCATCTTCTCTTCCGACTCCGATCCGGATGCCGGTGGCGAAAGGCTCTTCGTAACTAACCGTCGCCAACGCAATGCAAGTAACGAGTATGATGGTGATCCGGAACAGTCAGATGCCGATGACCAGTAAACAATCTCTCCACGCCCTCCCTGTATAAACTTCCACCGTAGTCTCACTGATATTTTTCCCGATTTTTAATGATACTTATTAGTTGTTAATTTATACCTTTGATCTGCATTAGACACATAGTTTTTGATTGATAACATGCAAGCCAATTGATTAAAACACTTCTAACCATCTCCAGTTCCCTTTGTCCTATGTGTTATTTGTATCAATCTTTATGATTGCTTCCGGGTTTTTTCCTGATTTGAATCCGTGCTCTTCTTTTTGATACGGTTTAGCTCCTCCATTTTCATGCTCAACCTAACAGCTCAAAATGGTTGTTTCTCACTTATCATGCCATATGATGTACTGATTCCATTTTAATCGTTATTATTGATACTGATGCCTTCGAAATTGAAAGAATAAGAAAGTATTAAGATTCTCGTTTCCCTGGTGACTGCCATAGCTGGTAAAGTGAGAATGTTTACTACCATTCGACATATCTTGTTGTTTTCTGTTTTGACCCGATGTCCGTTATTGATAGCAAAACGGCGGGCAACTCCGTCGAAAAGGACCTTTTAGGGTGGTGAAACTGGACTCGTATCATGGTGAACCCAAGGTACGCACATTCAGTCAGAGACATGCCCTTTAACCCAGGGATGGCGGGTCTTCTTGTTGCACAAACATTTCGGGTCTCGTCGTCGCCACCGCATGCATGTATTGGGTTAGCTTTGCTGTCATGAGGCTAGTAGTAGTTGAGGATGTGATTGTTATTGTTAGTCTTGGCAGTGTCACATCATAGATAGATAGGAGCTTCCCCGCTTAACAGGGCACACTGCAGCGGAAAGGACGGCCCCCGCTACATGTAAGCCTTTCGTACAGAGCAACGTTATTATTGCTTATTATGGTGTTTGGAAGTGCGACGTACGTGATAAAGGCGCGCCTCACCCCTTTTACTCCTGTTTTGTTTCACGCTGTTTGCGTCTCGTGAGTCCTTTTCGGGTTGTTTGTCCTTAAAAGGCACATGGCTCTCGACCTAGGCTTTCTCTGAGGGCAAGGGCAACAGGCCCTCGTTTCGACAGGCTTAATTTGGCATTCATCCCATTTGCGAGTACAGGCCGCGCCTGTTTGCGTCTACACCGACCATATAGCTAGACAGATAGGCTTGATGATACAATTTGCATACTTTCACTCTGACGGGGGTTTCGGAGGCCCTGTAATTTGCCTATAAAGGGGGGTCAAACAAATCGGTTTCCCTTTTTACCATTCATTCGGCCATTATCACCGCGCCCGAGGCAGTCGCCATTTCTCCTCTCCGGACCCTCCTCGAATCTCGAACCCCTGGTACCCAATGTGCTTCTCATGCTTCAACTTCCGCAAATTCCGCAAGCTTCACGGTAACTTTTCACAGTTTGTACACATAGGGGGCGTGGCTCGTTCCACCGTTGGCACAGGTTGTCAACTCAACTTTTTAAAATGCCCTTGCCATTTAGTCATTTTAACCCTTCGAGATGTTGCCCACAAGTTGGGTGGCCACTTTTTTTTATCCCCTGCGCGGTGTTTGGTCCACAATTGGCTCTATTCATAAACATGAATTGTTTTTCAGGGATGAGTCTCCCCGCAACGGGCACAATAAGTGAACCTGCCCTCAACAAAGCCGCCGCCGCCGACGACGAATATGGTGATACACCAAATGGCAGCGAGCCAGGCAGCTTTTGCGGCGACGATCTCATCGGGTCCCCACGAGACAGCCTTGCCAGCATTCCCCAGGTGTCCTACTCCAGCCTCTTCAGTCTAGACGACTTCGAATCGGATAGGCCTAGAAGCAAGTCCGATGGCGGCAGTTCCGGCAAGCAGAGCCCCATTGAAATCATCGACGAGGCATCAACCAATGACCCCGATGAGATCCTCAAGAACCGAACCCACCGTGAAATCGTCACGGAAGCCAGACAGAAGCTCAGTCGTCACGTCAACAACAACAACGCGAACGACTACTACTTCATGAAGATATTGGGCGAAGGATCCTTTTCCACGGTGAGTCGAATTGCAAACATTACTGTAGTCATTGAATGAGTGTCTTTTGCAGGTCTTCCTCTGCCACGAAATACCATCCAATGGAATGTATGCCGTCAAAGTCATGACCAAGGATACCATACGTCGCGAGAAAAAGGTACGGTGGCACTTTTAGTTTGTCAGTTTGAACCCCTTTTGTTTCAGTTGGCCCATGTTATGCGTGAGAAGGACATTATGGCCAGCCTGACCCACAACTTTGGAGGTCATCCATTCATAATAAAGCTTCGATGTGCCTTCCAAGATGATCGTCGCTTGTGTAAGTTGCCATTATTCACACCTGTTCCCCTATAATTCCTCCTTTTTCAGACTTCGTCATCAAAGTCGCCCGTTACGGAGAACTTTACGACCTGCTCCGCGAGCTCAACACCTTCGACGATTACACGACGTTCTTCTATGCGTCGGAAATCGTGGCTGCCCTCAACTTCATCCATCGGTGTCGCATCGTTCATCGTGATTTGAAGCCAGAGAACATCCTTATCAACGACAACTGGCACATTCTCATCTCCGATTTCGGTTCGGCCAAGATCGTCGGTAACAAGGAGCAGGAAGCGCTCGAATCCGAGGAGTATGAAACCCGCAAGGCTCAGATTCAGTCTCGTGGTTCGTTCGTCGGCACGGCCCAGTACGCTGCCCCCGAAGTACTATCGTCGAAATGTGCCAGTTATGAAGCTGACTTCTGGGCTCTTGGTGCCATCGTTTACCAAATGCTGGCTGGCTGTGCTCCCTTCCGGGCCCCCAACGAGTACCACATTATGCGTCGCGTTATGAACCTCGAGTACGAGATGCCTGAAAACTTCTCTCCCGTCACGAAGGATCTTATCCAGAAGCTGCTTGTGATCGATCCGATGAAGCGGCTCGGTTCGCTGGAGATGGGTGGCACTTTGGCAGTCCGCGATCATCCTTACTTCAACGATGTCGATTGGGAGAACATTGCCTATCGCCGAACCCCAGATCTCATGTCGCTGTTGCATCCCGAATTCGAAGCACAGCACACATTCCCTCCAGTGCGACCAGATGTCATGTATCCTGGTCTCGATGAACGGGCTATGACGCGAATGGTTGGCCTAGGCCGCTTCTCCTCTGCTGGCAGCGCCGAAGGGTACTACCAGATGAATACGCCTTCGCCCGACACGGACAATCAGAAGGGTTCCTTCGGGAAAGAGAAGCCTGCGCTCTCGTCGGATGAGATTCTGCAGCTGAAGCTCGCGAAGCAGAAGAACGACAACCCCTTCCATCAGTTTGTCATGAACAACTTGATCGTCAAACAGGGTTTCGTCGACAAACGCAAGGGTCTCTTCGCTCGGCGTCGCATGTTCCTCCTCACCGAAGGCCCGCATCTCTTCTACGTGGATCCGGTCAGCATGGAACTCCGTGGCGAAGTCCCCTTCTCCAAGGAAATGAGCGCCGAAGCCCGCAACTTCCGCTCCTTCTTCGTCCACACGCCGGGTCGATCCTACGTTCTGTTCGATCCTCAACGCAATGCTTCAGCCTGGTGTCAAGCTATCAACGAAGTCCGTGATCGCTACATGGACGAACTTCCCTCGTATCCGCCCCTGAATCTCAACGACAAAGCATCGTGTGCTGCCAATGGCAAATCTTCCGGGATGAAACGCTTTGGCCGAAACAAGTGAACCACGCCCAAAATACATTGTTTTTTCTTTCTTTCCTTTTTTAATGTTCGCTTTATGTAGCTCAGTAAAAAATCATGGTACAATATGGGTTGTGACGTACAAAATTGATTTTTGTACCCACTTTTTCTTTTCAAGTTTTCCTATTGTCAACATAATATCTAAAACAGAGACTTCTTGATTCGATAACCTTTTTCTATGCATTAACTTTTTGTTTTGACGTTCTAATCTTTTTTCAATTGTTACTTTTGGTTAATTTTTCATAGTTTAGCATCTTTCACAAATTGCACGTTATTATGCACGACTTCTTCCTCCTTGATGCACCTCTGCACTCCCATTTCTTTCATGTTTTCAGTTTTTGTGATAGCTGTTGCAACCTTACTTTCAAAGTCGTCATTATTAAAGTTGTCTTTACGCAAACAGAATAAATAATTCTCTATCTTTGAGTGTTTATTGATACATTAGAGATAATTTGCCTACGTTTTACAGTGCAGTTAAAGTGCGTGATCAAAATAGTTTTTTAAAGTGCCAAGTCTTTATGGGGTACAAATACGCTTAACAACGTAAACATCATTGTAGTTGTATAAAATAGTGGAACGAAATAATTTAAGTGGCGAAATGTTTAGGACAACAAAGTTCACTTATACGGCTTCTAACGAACATTATTTTATTCGGTTACCCATAATTATGGGAATACTTCGTATATACAGCATGGAAATGTATGTAAGGGGCGAACAAACGGAAGAAAATATGCAAGCGGCAAGAAGGCAAAAAGATTGCTAAAAGTGTACGTTCAATGCGATTTCATAGAAATGCGTTTTCATTATATGGCAAAACCATGACAGGATCTGTAGATGTTGTAGTTCTCGGACTTAACGGCGGTTCACTCGAATTAGACAATGTCCTTGATGTTCGGTGAATAAGCTTTTGTACGTATAGTTTGAGCCTATTTGTAAATGCGATAAAAACAAAGGCATTTACGGACGCGGACAACATTGAAAGGACAGTGCTGATGTGAGATTGAATGTAGTCCGTGCTGAAAAAATACAAGCTTTGTTTGATTACGTGCTCCCCCAAGTTTTTACAACTTCTTGGGCCCCAAAGTTGGAAACTCGCGCTGACGCCATCAAAAGTATGGCTTGTTTTGTGAAACATGGTTTGCTGCCTTACTTTGGAGGTTAGTGTAAGATAAAGTTACCCACCGTGTGGGACATTTCTTTTGAAGTAAAAGCTGCCATTTTCTCACGACATTGTATAGTTGCAAAGAATGAAAGAGCAAGTGCAAAATGATGATAAGTGTTATGGAAACGGTTGCACGGAACTCCTGCTTTTGTCGGATACTGTCAGCACGGCGTTGGAAATAGGTTAATGGTTTGCTAAAAAGTTAACTAATCAGTTGGAAATTAGTTGTTTAGAAATTACAAACCTTGCACACATATTTTTAAAACTATTTTCGCCTTTGCTGCTTCTACTATAGACAGAAAATTGGGCATAAGCAAAATGACGATTTTTAATTATCTCACAGAGAGTCAATATACTAAATACGCACATCCAGATAAATGGAAGGAAATTACTCAAAATTGGATCCAGAAAAGAATGATAAATAACACGATAGGGTGACATAAGCTCCGTTGTTTCGGGTCGGCGATTAATTCGTAGCATCGGTCTCCATTTTAACTGTAGCTCAACCAGGAATACTGGAAGTCGGAATAACATTGCCAAACTCAACATTACGATTAATACATAACGTGCTCTTTTTGCAGTGTCTTTGAAACGCGATACAACCGGTCGTGATATCTGCAAATAGATTGAACATTGTACAATTATGAAAACAATGTAGCCTCGAAAAAAGAAAACAATGGCTAATGTAAGTGCGCGTGGTCACTCGTGTGAACAATGGCGCCAGTCCCACGCTTCTTGGACTGTGCTTGTGCTTCGGTGCTTCAAGCATTGCAGCAGCATTGTGATACTTGATATCTTTGATCCTGGGGCATGCCTGGTGTGAGACCGAAAAAGAGGTCCCTCGGAAACCGCGACACATGTGCCGAGTAGTACGAAACGCTTTTGTATACTACATACTCACCTTCCAATACCGATGTGCACTTAAACTCGCAATTGTCCATACATGCATTGTATTAATTGTGGTCTCCATTCGTGGCATCGTGTACTTCAAAAACCGCCGTTCAAACATGCATAACTTGTAAAATGTGTGATTTCGTGAGTGGTGGCTGTCACATAACTGCGGCAACAATATCGTAGCGGAAGTCACAAAAATGTGACAATGATCAAGGATGAGTAAAGCTTTCAAGTACAGGAAGACGCCCGATGTGATCTTTGGTGGCGTGTATAAGCAAACCTTAAAAACGTAAAATAGTAAAGATGCAGACCATTATTGTCGTGTTTATCATAATTTATGCGTTACTTTACAATTTGAGTGCCTGCTGCGTTTCAAAAACTATGTCTATACTTTGCGGCTTGTAAACAATAAACCAAATGGCAGCTGCAGTGGCCTCCTTCGTAATTTATTATTGTTTTTTCCTTCCTTCGTACTTTTTACGTTTTCGTGCGGCAAAAAACACCTCAAAGCAAAATTTGTCATCTGCCAATGCAAAACGATTTCCTCGAAGAACGGCAATATGTTTATAAATGCAATTGGTGTTTTTTGAAAACAACAAAATGCTTTTCAGTACTTTTAAAGATAGAACAGAGTCAAGCTAGTGATGTAGTTAGCGGTCAAACAGAGTGATAAATGATTTATGCCCTTTTTGGTTGATGCGTAAATGGTGCATTTTTAGCATTACTGACCAAATGGAACCCTGGGAAACTACTTTAGTAATGACCACCAACAGTCTGAGACTCTTTTGTGGCTAAAAATAAGTCATGCTGGAAAATAATTTGTTTCCGTCCGGCATGGTGGTTTTTTGTCGTGATGTGATTATTTTGAATTTTTTCAGATGACGCAGAAAAGTATATAGTAAAGTTCAAAGAAATGGAATTGTGAACGGAATGGTCTTGCAACCAGTTATGAAATGAAATTTTGGAAACGTGTAAGTGATGCCGATCATTGAAAAAAAGTGTCGTCACAACAGAAGCAAAGCTATCTATCCACTTTCGCAAATACGGAATCATTGCTTCGTAGTGCTGTGCAAACATGTATGTTCGAGACAATTAGCCTACCCCCAATATGAGTGATCCTGGTCAGCAGCATTCAATATGCGCCTTTTTTGTTCGATGTAAACGTGTTTCTGAAGTGAACGACACAGTTTCTCGCAATCTCGAGAAGGCTCTTTACGGCCTTGGGAACCCATCCCTAGACCACCTCAAGTATGTAGGTAGAGGCATCGATGGATTGAACAAAACTCGGTCAGACAGATGAAAGATTCTCAAAATGATGTCTGCTCACTTCCTTCTGAAAAGCGGCAAGCGGACGGCTCATTGACCGTATCCGTGACATTGGGCAAAATCTGCATCAGTTGCGGATTCACAGTATTGTTTGTTTTTTGGGGCTGAGGGTATATGATGGGAAACAAAAAAGTAGACACAAAAAACTGTCTGCAATGGCAGCTGTACTTTGACTCATCTTTGTTTTCTTAAGCAAAGGGATTAACGCTTGATATTCGTGGGTGTGGACCCGACTCCCCGGAAGGAATCGTCGCGATAACGCTCGGCACTGCATGGTGCGAAATTTAACTGAGGGTTTAAGGCAACAGACATCATAAAAAACCGAAACAGTAGATAGGCAACAAAACTGATTAAAATTGTCATGACGTGAATCAAAATATTGATGACAAATTAACCCACCAACGCACTGGCATTGAAAAACAAGCCAAATATCGCCAATGGCAGCAATACGTACAAATTGATACTGTAGAGGTGCCAGAAAAGTTCGTGATCATGTACTTTTGGTTCGTGATAACATGCTGTGGATTCAGCCCACCATGATGGGTCTGCCATCCTTCTGTAATGGATAAAAAACTTTGAAATAAGAAAAAAACACAGTTGTAAAGATGCTTGAAGGTGGTTCTGTGAAGAACACTTTCGCGGATGGAAGCACACGGACTAAGAGCCACACTTGATCGGGTGACAGAGGTTCTTTGCGCCCAAAGCCAGTTAGTGTTAGCACATGTAGCTGAGGATACTTTGCTTAAGGCAATATGAAGAAAGGCAAGCAAGTCAAGCATCAACGAACGGCTTTCGAAAAAGATCTGAGGCAACAAAACGCGCGAATGACGACACAGTCAACCGAAATGAGGCGGCAGCTACGCTAGCCTAGCCTAGTAAGCCTGACGGATCGTTTGTTTGATCTGCATGTTTTGGTCAAGCCTTACGGCTATGGTTAGCTTAGAGCTCGGGATAGGCCCCGGCTTCACTGTGATGGTACTCGGAGAGAGAAGGGAGGAAACGCGTGTGATGGAGGCGGGGTTGTTGTGAGAAGCCTTTCGATGATGCTGGTAGACAATTGCTGGAAGTGTTGTCTTACAGACATGCATGGACAGTGGTGGGTCTGACCACGTCCTGATGAAACGTGGATATGTAGGGTCGGTCAGTCGTAGACGGCCGAGGAAACAAGGAAGCGGAAAAAAACTAAATACAAAAAAGAGGTATACCGAAGGCGGAGAGAAACCCCCTTGCCTCCTAAGCCCCTTCGGTCTTCCTCCACTAACCCCTACCAATCGCACATTTTCAATCCGCTTCGACGATTCACACGCGCGTGGCCCTAGAGTCGAGAGGGCGACAGTCAACCTAAGGTGGGATCATTGACCAATACAGGGCCTAAAGGGGACAAAATCGGAAAAGCGATCGTTGCGATGACGCTTCCCATCCCCTCCGTTATCGACCGTGCAGGTTTTCGTGGAATGCTTCACCGACGCGGGTCCCAGACCTCGGTCCAGATGTCACAGATGGCGCTCCTCCCCTTCTTCTTTCCCTCGCCATTCTTATCCACCCTCCTCCAGCGGCACCCATGCCCCGAGGCGCCTCCCAAGAATGAGACCGCTTAAGGCCAACCGCCTGGATTTATCTTTTAGCTTCATGCAGGCTGACCATTGTCGAGAAAACGTCTTCAAATTTCAGCAGAAGCCGATTAAACGACTCGCGTGACAGATGACTGAGTCGCTAACCTGAACATCGTCAAGAACTACCGGAAAGCGCAAATATTTTCGTCATCACCTATTCAATTGTTTTTTCCAGCTACCAGTCACACAAAAAAAACCTCAGGCAGAGGCACTTGTCCTCTTCCACTCCTTCTGAAAAGCAAAATATACACTATACAGTACACTGTACACTTTAAGGGCATCATATTCTTTATTTATAATATCATCTTTAACAAAAAGTAAGGAAGGCACGTAAGTTGAAAGCACTGGCGAATGAAAAAAAAGGTCGAATCGAGAAATAGTATCGCTCTAACAGTGACTTTCGACAGAATTAGAGAAACTGAGATGTTTCAATGAGCTTGTACGGCAGAAAAAAGAACTTTTTTTGGCCACACAGTCACACCAGACAAATGTCAAAATGTAAGCTTGTGTTTTTAGAAGGGTAATTAATCAAAGCAATCAGGGACTAGTTGAGATTATCTACTTGAGTGAATTTAGGGTAGTTGATGCAGAAGGCAATAAAGGATATACGGTATGGGAAGGTGCCCAAAGGCAAATATCACATAGTCCAAGTACGATGAATAAAGGTAATCGGTGACATGCTTTTAATTACTCGTAAAAAGTTAGAATATAAAGGCGGAGACTAACTCTAAGGATAATCCTAATAGCACCACTGGCAGCGTGCACAACGAGAAGTCGGCTTCTGGAAGGGCACACGTATGGCACATAAGGCAATCAAACAGAATAAAGAAACAACATGCACAGTCTAAGAGTAAGGTTCCTGGTGGGGATCGGTACAAGCTTTGCGAAAACACAGGGGGCACTTCGTGATTTTTTTGGTTTGAATCAAATTGTTTTAAGCTAATAAAAACTTGAGACAACTGAGCAAATTTGAAAGATGCGGGTACATAGTTTCGCAAAGTAGAAGAGAAAATTAAGTACCCGCTCAGTGGATCAAATCTAATAAGATACCAAGAATAATTAAAAGAGGTAAAATAACAACGGTATAAAAATTACCAAAAAGAGAATTTAAAAACTTGGAAAAAAAGCTTGAAATGGAAAAAAACTTGAAGAATTTCAAAAGATTGTTCAAGGCTCAAAATATCCGCTTTGAAAAGACACCAAAGTTACGAGAGAAGGCTTCCGTTTAGCAGGTTGGGGTTGATTGGAGGTTGTTGAGGCAGTTTTTCGTATCCGTGGGCTCTGAACGAATGCTGCTGGACGAGGTGTACTCGGTAGAGCACATGGAATCTGGGGTGGCAGTGTTACTGTGTTGGGTGGGGCCATTGTAGTTGCCGCTGATGTTGTGGCGACGCTTGGAATAGACGGCGGAGGCAGTTGGGAGGTCTAGGGAGGTGTCCTACAACTAAGGAAGTTATAGAACTTCCTTCAAGTTCATGGCACTCACAGTCTTGACTTCGACCTTCTTGCCATTGACGGAATGGAGCTTGCCGAAAGCCTTGCACCGGTTGACCGCATCCTTCTCCTCGAAGACGACGAATCCGAAGCCACGCGGATGTCCGAGGATCTCTACCTGCTCGACGCTACCAAAGTTCTCAAAGTGTTGGCGCAACCCGTCGACGGTATGGAAGTCCCAGTGAATTCCTGAAAACATGAACGTGTCAGATGATGCAATGAGCTGATCGGTGTCAACACAGATGACTGACAACACCGTCATGCATACCTGACAGAATGATCTTGCACTCTTGCTGCGGCTCATTCTCGAGGAAGTACGGCGGGTTGCTTGCCGTCATGGGTAACATTTGTTCACGTGGAATAGCACGCTTCGGATCCACCACCTTGCCGTTGATAGTGTGCGGTCTGCCGTTCATCGCGGTCTCTGCCATCTGTATCGTCGCATAGGTGACGAAGCCGAAGCCGCGGGAGTGCTTCGTGACCGGATCCCGGATCACAATACAATCCACCACGGTGCCCCACTTGGAGTAGTACTCACGAAGCTGAAATTGATAACAGTTAACTTAACTCCATATAAAGTTCAAAGCATATCAAGAAAAATAGATATACAAAAGCATAGCTATCTAAAAAGACCCACCTGATCATCCGTAGTTTCATGGTTCAAGCCACCGATGAACAGCTTACGCATCTGGGCAGGGCCTTCTCCATTCTGCAGGGGACTGATGCCGTTGACCATGGGAGCTTGGGCGTAGAAGGGCGAGAAGCCGGCATTGGCGCCCATAGGTGGGGTCATACTCGCAGGAACTGCATGCGGATAACAAGTCAGAAAACCATTAACCGAGCGAACAGGAAAATAAATAGCAGGTTGTACGTACACACCACCTACACAAAACAAAATGAAGTAGTGAAAAGCAGTTTGAGAAAAAATCGCCCAGCAAATGAGAAACAGAAAAAAACAAAAGCACTGATTTTTTTGGTCAAAAAAAGTTTCTAAAGAAAACGCATAAACCGCACCGTCAGTCGTTCCGAAAGTATGCGCTGATAAGAAATTTAAAGAACAGCGAAAGATCAAAATATCAACCAGCTATTGTTGAGTTTTTTTGGGGCCTGATAGAATTACAGAGAACTTCATTTTGGTTTGTGAGGATTGCAAAAAGCAAAGTTGTGATTTTGCGTGTTCTGTGGACTACATTTCGTGCGTACGTAACCTATTGTGAACGGTGCGGCTCGAGTATTTCCGAGGAATGCTTGTGACAGAATTGCAGTAAAAAACAGAAAAAAATAACAACAAACACCGTGAATGCCAACAAAAACCGACAGTTGAGAATGCAAAGGTGAAGGCAAAAAAAAACTAACCTGAGGAATAAATGTGTGAATACATCTATAGACAATGATGTAAAAGAGAAGTTTCTGCAGACGCAATGTCGGCGCTGAAAAGTATCGATGATAAGAGCCTGCTGGCGTGTGATCAATTAACAGGTAGGTAATCAACGAGGCTTACGACCTCTATCGGTTTCAGGGAACCACAACGCGAAACGACAAAGCACGCAATGAATCAGTGTTCTTTTATCAACAATCAATAAGGTATAACTACTATTTAATATTTTTTGTATGGTTTTTGGCCGCAGAAACAACAAATAAGTCGGCTTTGTAATAAATTAAAGGGGGTGGCTTCGAGATCGAGCACAGCACGAACAAGTAGTCGAAAATAAATACGTGCGACGAGAGACAGAGACCGAACGGAGGGAATGGGGCGGCGGTCAAGGGAATTAAAAACGCCTCCTCTGATAAGAAAAGAAAACGTTGGCGACACGCAAAATAATCAGGTATGGTGGCTCTTAGCCGAGCTAGACGGACGCGAAGTGGTTTCACCCTCCTCTTGAGGATCTTGTTGAATGATAATGTTGGAGCCAGATTCAGAAATGGCAATCGGGGTCCGATGGTAAGTCGGAGTCGGCGAAGATTCAGATGGCTTGGCGTCGTCGTCATCGAGGAACTCCTTCGCGAAGGCCCCCATCTTACCCCGAGGAGCGTAAATCTGGCTGCTGCTACGCTTCAATATCTCCAGCGGGAAAGATACTTCAATGTCCAACAGAGATGGGATGGCAGCGGTGGTGCTGGTTGAAGACTTAACCGCATGAACGCTCTGGTTACTGCGAGACGGAAGAGGCGGGTGGTAAGGCTGAAAGGGGTATTATTCACCAAACTTGCATCGTAAAAACAACTGTGATTCATACCTGAGGAGGCGCCAATGGAGCTGCGGTAACATCCGTAAGCGATGGGAAGTCGTTGACAGACAAGCCCGATCTCACATCCATCAATGGAATAATCGTGCTGGTACCGCTGCTACTCGGCAATGCCGGGATGATCGTGGCCGGTACGGCGAAACTGGCCAGCTCCAACGCCGGAATCTCAGGCTGATAAGTGTAGCCCCAACCCTCACTTTCGGGCTGGTTCGGATCAACGAGTCTATCATACACAACTGCCGTCGGATCAATGGTATCATTGACTTCATAGTCAAGCTCTTCATTAGCAAGTCCCCTGCAAAGCAAAACGCTTTAAATAAACGCAAAAGTCAGTTTCACAGGATGGGGAGGCACAGGTCCACGACCCCTTTCAATCAAACGCAACAAGCGGGAGGAAGGAATAAAAAAACATACCGAGGCTCTTTGTAGAGAGGCTTAAGCTGCTGCACAGAAGGCAGGTCGAACCCTACAACAGAAACGCGTTGAATAAACAAGAAAGAAAATAGACAAAGCAGTAAAGTGACGTACATTCATCCATATCGGCACGCATCTGACGCAAGCGTTGAAAGTTTCTAGCGACTGCATGAACGCCCTGTGATTGGAATTCGGATTCGATGACTTCGATTGCGCCGATGGCATTGGCACGGATACCCCTAAAGTGTGGATTAGTATTGATAAAGGAATGAAGGGATAGACTTACGGATGAAGCTGCTCGAAACCCTGATCAATTTCGGCCAAATCTTCCAGACACGTTCCGATTTGCTCATAAACGTATTTCAACTGGTCCATGTCTAACATGTCGGGAGAGTTCGCGACTTGCTGAAACAGTTCAAATGTTTAAAAAAACAAGATAAGAGACGAAAGGAACGCACATCGTTAATGGAGTGCACCTGCTCCAACAAATTCTCGACGTTCATCCGTGCTATGTAAAGTCGATCTTCCAAGTTTTCCAGATCATCGTCGAGTTTTTCACCTGACACAACCACATTTTTGTCTCTGAAAAAATCAACGTTGATTGTAGCATGAGTATTGATCAAACTAGTTGGAGTCTAAATCAGGAAGGCAACAATAAAGGGTCAATAAAACGAAGGTCAGTCTTCGATCGCACGACTGTTCTCTGGTGTTTGGTTGAACCTTCTTTTACATCAAAAACAGACTAAACGAGTAGGAAGCAATCAGAGGGAGACAAAAACGCTATGCCGACACGGTGCAAAATCAAGTGAAAAATCGAACGTACGTGGCTTCCGCAACAGCAGCAGCGATCGGTTGAGCAGGCTGGACATCTTCTTCAATGTCACTTGATATTTGGCCCTCACTCTCTGGGCTGTTGACGGGGTTGTCACCAATGCTGATAGCCTGCGGGGGTTCGGCAGCCGGCAGCGGCTCAGGCGATGCCGGGACGGGTGCTGCTGCGGCAACGACGACGACGACAGGTTCGACTGGCTCAGGCAGGAGATCATTGCCGGATGGAGCATGATCGATTTGACCAGGTATCGGTAAACCGGCCGGATCAAGGACTGAATCGAGCCGAGGCAGGCTGGCAGCATCCATATATTCGTCTACTTCCATTTCCTCGAATTCGCCTTCCTCGCCGATTTCACCTGCATCGACGTCGATCGGTTCATCGGCTACGGCTTCGGCAATATCGCCCGGAATGGCGGCAATGACATCAGGAGCTCCATCGTTTGCATTGGGATGTTCTTCGATCTCGAATGGGGGAGCATCACCTGCTGCTTCCATGCCGATCCTAAAAAATCGGTCATAAAACGTTTTGAAACTATATAAAATTCAAAATTCACGTGATTCACGGTTAAAAATCAAAGTTTTGGGGGAAAGGAGGCAAAACAATGAACTATCGTATATCGACCAGTTCGAAAATATTTTTAGAAAGCTTTCATATATCCTCCACATGCTCGACCTCGCGAAAAGTGAACAGTAAAGCAATAACGAGGCAGAAGAAGCAAAAACTGTATGCGTTGAGCTCTTCAACATAAGAGTGAAAAAGCTTCCTATGAACAGCAACTCGCTCTGGCTCTTTGACGACAACCTAAACATCGTGCGAAAAGGTTGGGAAAAGATGGGAATTGGGTAAAGACAACGATTGTCTTGTGTCTTTATTGGACAAGTTAAGAGGCCATTCGCGAGGTTTTTTAGGAGGGCCGACCCCCGATTTTTTGACATCCAA
>KB454937.1:69808-83535 GCA_000341325.1 Panagrellus redivivus
TTTGTAGTTTCTTCTCAGAATGTGCACGCGACGCTGTCGACCTCCCAGAACGCATCTTCTTCATCGACCTCTCCCGCACAGGAAAAAAACGCGTGGTGAGAGACAAAAAAGGCATGAAAGAACTCATGGATTGCGGGGGGCGACCTTTACCCCCAGGAATGAGGGGCTTGATTGAGTTCCGGCTATGGTTTGAAATGTTTGTGGAACAAGCAAGTGAAATTTTGTTTCATCAAACTGCAAACGTATTTGGTTCCTGGATGGGACTGCTCTTTGCATTCGCGTTTCGTCAGAACGCAACATTCAATATAAATGATCAGCAAAAAAGTGTAAACGGAAACGTTTTGTCGTCATTAACCTGCGACAGCAACGACTAAGTGCATGCAAACCGACGCTGGCAATGAAAGCGGCGCCAGTGGCGATGACTGACATTTTCGCAGTGGCTAAAAGCAAACACTTGTTTCGCCTCATACCCTGCGGCATGAACACCGAGAGCACACGGGCGTGGTGATGCTATTACCCACTGACAATTCAAAATGAATCTTCGCTGCTCAGTCCAGCTCAACTCAAAAATAATACGTACGTACGGATACTTCAACGTCTTATTATGTTCCTCCGACACTGGCGTCATCACCACCATCTCACATTCCGTTTCAAATAAGTTTATTTAAAAGCTTAAGCATTACTGATCGGCTTGCTTCAATGAAAGCAAAGGCACGCAAATCAGGCAGCACAAGTTGGTTTTCTATATTAAAGTAAGACAAATAAAATTAAAATGATAAAAGCCTAATTAAACGCCGTAAGGTGTGAATTATTTAGCGGACTCTTCGAGCTGAATGAGTTCCTTGACACCGTCGTACATCTGCTTAACGGCCTGGAACTCAGAAAGACCAAGACGAGCCTTGTTCGAAATGTCGTAAACGCCACCCTCGCTCTCGGAATGTTCACCGTGGATACCACGGACTTGCAGGTTGAGCTTTTCGCAGATTTCCTGGAATCATATCGGTTCGAACTTTGAACAAAGTTGCAAAAAGAGGGTCAAACAAACCTTGAAATCTTTGCGGGCAGAAACTTTCGGTAATTTAATATGGACAGAGGCACGGACAGTTGATCCAAGGTTGGTCGGGCAGAAGGTGAGCCAGCCGAGGCGATCGTCGCGGGCGAAAGGCACCTTGGTTTCGACAGACTGAAAACAAAATGTTATGAAATCGTAAAATATATAGATTTGTTTTAAGATGGCAACACCGTACCTTGATACCACGGTTCAGACGGTCCAAGATGGTTCCAACATCGCTGCCTTCTTGCATGGAGATGAGACGCATGTGATCTTCTTCGTTGACCCAGATCAAGAAGGTCTTGTCGTTGTTGTGGAAGATACCACGTCCCTGGGGCCAGTAGTTGCAGGCGTTGGCATGCTGCAAGTGACGGTCGCCCTCCTTGAACAGGAAGTGATCGGCGATGAGCTTGTTTTGGGTTTCCTTGCTCATGCCCTGGAGCGGGTAGTAGGTACCCTTGAGATCCTTGTCCTGGACGGACTCAAGAGCGCTCTTGACCTTCTGCTGCATGATCAGGTAATCATCGCTGGTGAGCAGAGGGTTGAAGGGATAGCCCTTGAGGGTACGGCCACAGCGGATACTGAAAATTTATATATAAATTATATATAAAAATACTAAATTTAAGCAAGAAAACCAACCGAGTGGACTTGATGTACTTGCCAGCGGGGTCCAATGGCGGGAATTCACCAGTACGACCCTCGCCGAGATCAACGGGAGGCTGCTTGTCGTTCGGACCGAAGCCGTGGTACTCCTCGATGATGGGGTCGAAGAGGGCGGCGAAGACCTTGTAGGATTCGTAATCCGGGGCGTAGACACCGACGCCAGCGTCAAGGTTGTGCACGCCAGAGCGGATAACATCGTACAAGGTAGCGCCAAGCTGGGTCTTCTTGTACTTGAGCTGATCGACGACGCTCTTGGTTAAATGCTTCTTCAAGAGAGAGTGGCATTCGGGATGATCTTGAAGAATCTTGTAAGCTTCTTCGATCTTCTTCACGGTGAATGCGTCAGTCTCTCCCTGCTGCTTGTTGACGAGGGCAACATCACGGGCCTAAAAATACATTTTGTAACTATTTTATATATAAAGTGATTTAAAATCAGCTTACATAGGGGTAGAAGTAAGTGTAACCGCCGACGGCAGCGACTAAACCCGCAACACCGCCAACAACAAGCTTGTTTCGAAGTGCCGAGGCCATGATCTGGAACGAAAAAGGAAATGAAAAACTGCACGTAAAATGGTCTATCGGGCGTCGCAAGCGCGGAGAGAAGCGAACGCCGGTCGGAGCGAGCCGAGAAAGAGCATTGTGTTCATGGGCAGCCGACGGCCGTCATTTTAAGTAGTCTGCCGCCGGGAGCAGCGTCAGGGCCGACCGACACAAAGATGCAAACCCAAAGGTGAACAAGAAACGTAAATCGGATCGGCGACGTTGATTTTTTTCCTTCCTTCCAGTGTTGTGTTTTTGCACACTGCGTAAACTGCAAAACAAATAGAGACAGAGTTTCCTCCCGGGACACCGGCTGGGGGCAACACATGCGTAAGGAAATGCAGTTACACCCGGAGCTATTTTGCAATACAACCACTCGGACCGGCGTTGCTCTCTTTCTCCCGCCGCCGCCTGTCTTTTCCCCCCTCCACACCTTTGTTTGTTGTATTTTTTCGACTGGAGTCAGAACCACGATCGACATCATCGATTTGATCGCCATCGATAGTCCTGCGATCACGACGCCGTCGGGACAGCGTCCGCCTCGCATTTGATGGCGAGACCGCCGAGCGGTTTCGGCCATACTACGGCGGGTTCAGTCAACTTTGGCTTCCATGAGGTCGACAAGTTCCTCAGCAACCCGCGCAATACCGAGTTCACGTCTGCCACTGCCACCGGCTACAATGGATATGAGAATGCGCCAGCCTCAGCGAGTGCGTCTCGTTATGATGCCCCGAGCACACCACGTAGACGGCCGCATAACGAGTATCTACCTTCGCCCGACACGCTATACAGCAGCCCCAGTGTAAGTTCGACGCTTTTGATATATGTTTGGCATCTCCCAGGAGATTCACAATGATATTTGACGCCTCGCGGCACGCCTCAGGCCCTACAACCGCCACGGGCACGGCACAGTGCGCAGAGGAAGAGAAAGGCAGAGGCCACAGAGAACATTGAAATAATTAATAGCACGGCCTGCCGTGATACAAATACAATGTTGCGTTCTCAATAGCCTCAGGGGGTAAAGCAAACCTATTAGTTGTCAGTCGTTTAACAAGTAAATGGAAACAAAGGTTGTTTACTGACGTTTTGGTGGCTAGTGTGTAGCATGGTTACGCGTTATCAGATTTTAGGCCTATTAGAGGCTATAAGTTACGAAAAATTACTTCCTTCTTTTAAATTTTGATTAATTAATTGAATTCCTTTTGTTTTAGGGAGGACGACCAATGTACGTCGAGTACACATCAAGTCTAGCTTCACCTACGCGCCGGTCTTCAAGGGGTAAAGACAGGCAGAATTTCGAGCCGCCATTGTCGCCTCCGGACTCGTACAAAGGTAAGACTCCGTAAAATGAAAGAAAAATAAACAAAAACAACGATTTCAGACCCAAAGAGCCCCGACTTCAACGGTTTCTCGCGCCATGATAAAGTTCGCAAATCAAGCTTAAAACAAGTGTTGAACACTTTTTTCGGCAAACTACGCGGTAAACCCGATTCGCATCTGGAAACGCCTCGGAGCAATCTATACGCGGGTGGTGCTTCAAAGGATTTCAGTGTATCGGCTCATACGGTTGGTTAGATTAGATTGTTCCCACGATAAAAAAGGCAGTCATTAAACATCAATTTTAAGGTCAATCGAACCGGAAGTGTAAAAGGGTCGGCAGGAGTGCAACGAAACCATTCATTCTCTACTCCACCACGAGGTCACGATCGTTCCCGAAGTGTGAATTACCGGGAGCGTGGGAACTATGATCGGGCTGATTCGGAGCGTTCGCCTGTGAAGCAAAATGGACATGTGGCTGCGACACATAAGGCTTCGACGGGCGTTGATCCTGAATTGGGTCGTTCACGGAAGGTCAATCCGGGTCCAGGCCTACCTGTGGCAATGCCTACTTCATTCAGCAACTCGGTTAACATTCCGAGTACAAAGCGGGAAAGACCACCTCCGCCGAAGAACGTTTTTGCCTACAAGCCGACGCCATGTGTTTCGGGAATCGCAAATCACGGCAATTCGTGTTACATGAATTCAACCCTACAATGTCTAGCAAGTAGCGAGAAGTTTGCACATTTGTTCATCACGGGAGACATTGACAAGTATCTAAAGGTAAGCACGCAACCTGGTGTAAAACTATAAGACGTACTGCACTTTTCTCAAATGTCTCTTATTGCTTACGATAATTATTGGTTAGTTTCTTACCTTTTACAGCGAGCCCAATGCGCCGCCTCCCAACGACTGCCTGATGTGACACAACCAAGCTTGTCAGCCGCATTGAAGCATGTCCTTCAGTGTATGTGGTTCGGAGGCAATATCAATGAAGCTGCAAGGGAGTTTGCGCATGTAATTGCGGACCTTAATCCGAGATTGAGCAATGCGAGTCAGCAGGTATGCTTTTTACGGTTTTATATGACTGACTTTACAACTGTGTAACGTTTCAGGACGCACAGGAGTTTCTTATTTGGTTTTTGGACACGGTCCATGAGGAACTGAAAGACGTCGACTGCCGAAACCATCGTAAGCCAGAGCGTGATTCCCGTTACAACAAGTGTGAGGATGAGCTGGCTATTGAAGCACTATCGCGGCATCAAGGGTTTCACTGTTCATTGGTCGGGAAGTTGTTCAATGGCCAATTTCGGTCTACTATACAGTGCATTGCCTGTGATAGGTCCAATGTTGCATTCGACCCGTTCAGAACAGTATCATTGACAGTGGCTCCCGCGTAAGTTCCTGTTTCAACATCTATAAGTTAACATTGATTCTGTCTTTTCAGCGACAATCTCCAACCCCACACTGTCATCTGGATACCATATGACCTCGAACGCAAGCTCATCCGATACAGTGTTCGAGTTCCTTCTGACGCAACCGTAACAGATATGATCAATGCCATGCGCCGTACCATAACCCTAATGATGCTCGAATCGTCTATTCCGTTTCTCCTATCCAACACCGATTCCCACCTTCGTCGGTTGGACCTCAAGTCGCTCGTCTCCGCAACAGGCAGTCAACCCATTGCTGTCGTTGAAGTCCCGATAAATGACACCCGTCACAGTGAAGCCGATTATGCCATTTCGGTGTGTTCCTTCGCCATCGGATGGGGTGCCGATGGTCGTCGCAAGGGGTACCCATTTGTCGTGGTACTACATCGCATGTGGAGCTTTGAGCGGATCGTTGACGAGATTCTCAATCGAGGCATGTCAATGCTGAATTACACTCCAGACTATTTGACGCAACAACGGCGAGAGGAAGCGATGGATGAGTGCCAGATTCTGGTGAACAATGAATTTTTACTCGAAAGTGATTTGACGTTCCCCTTGCTGGCGGTTCACAACTTTGTGCATGGTCAACGGCCGGTCTTTGACTTACTTGTGAAGTTTGACAATCCGTTTGCTGAGAGGTTGGTTGACTTTTAACGTTCTAACGGTATTTTATCATTTAGTTTGTTCCAGGCTTTTCAAAACAAACGACGAAGGCATTGAATACATCCGACAACCAATCATCTACGATCCTTTCGTAACCTTGGAACAGCTGATCAGTCAATACATAGAACCAGAATTGCTGGATTGGACGTGTACTTCATGTGGCAAAACTGGTGGAAAGACCCAGCAAAAGTTTCACTCTGTGCCTCCGATTTTGGTCTTCCATTTGAAGCGGTTCCATCTTGTAAGTTCTAATTTTATCAATAAACAGTCCTCAATGTTGTATTCCAGGATGAGCACGGAATCATGCGCCGCTTCGACCGTCGCGTCCGAATTCCCGTCGAAGATCTAAACATGGCCCCATACGTCTGTCCGCCGAAAGAATCGCCAGCTTCTGTCATTCGTAGATCTCGTGCATCCCGATGTGAAATCGACTCCGATCTAAACCAACCTGCTTGTCGCATTGAAGCCTACAAATACACCTACGATCTCGTTGGCGTCGTGAACCACTTTGGTGAACGAACCAATTCCGGTCATTACACTTCAATGACAAAGAATCCCATCGACAAGAAGTGGCGTGCCTACGACGACGATCGTGTTGTCTATGCCAACATTGACCAGTTTGTCAACTCATCTGATGCCTACCTCCTGTTTTACGAGCGTCGTCCTCATCGTAGTCCCTCCGAACACTGGTATCAGCACATCCCTCAACGAATCATTGATGATTGCATCCGTGGCAAGGGCGCTTCCAGCGTTAACGGTTTCCCGCTCTCGGAACTCGGTCACTCCAGCGGCGTCAAAACACTTCCTCGTCCATCGTTCCAGAGCTATGTCCAGGAAGAGCAAGGCATTCCCGCTAGCCCCTCGCCAAATCGAGCCCTCCGCAATGACAGATCTCGTTCGTATCAGAATCTCGCCGGTTCCCGTGTCGAATACGACTATAATCGTAACCATAATTGACTTTCCATCCAGAGGTGTGCCAACTGTTTCTAAAAACTTGTACATAGCGCGGTAATGTCTACGTCCCATTGTTTGTTTTCCTAACTATGTAAGCATAATCCCGATTTCTTTCATTTACTTCCCGATTCTATTTAACATGACGGTTTTAGAGTAGTCTAAAGTCTGAAGAGTCTATTGTTCATGTTGTTCCACTTTTTAATAATGCATAGTTTATGTTAACTCGGTTTCCGGGTTTTCCATTTCAAACTTCCCGGTGGCCTTTTTGCCTTCAAAAATATTGTCAATCGACTAGTTCGTGTAAAGTTTATATCACCTGACAACTTGTAAAATTATAAGTAACAATAGTAATATGTAACGATGAAATGTATATTATAGTCCGTAAATCAGCACATTGAAAGATAATAAATCAGTTTTTGGTATCAAATGACTCATTTTTATACAGGTATTTTCTTACAATGAAGAATTACTTATGCTGTTTTCTTAGTTTGAGCGGTGCTGAGCATGTGATAGAAGCCTTTTGTTGCGATGAGTTCGTCGTGAGTTCCTGTAATATGCCGTTAAAGTACAATTTTAGAGATTTGAAAAGGCTTACCTTGTTCAAGAATGACACCATCCTTAACTACGGCAATGTTATCAGCATTGACAATAGTTGCAAGTCGATGGGCAATGACAATGCAAGTTCTGCCTTCGCGGGCTCGGTCCAACGCTTCTTGGACAATCTTCTCGGATTCAGTATCCAAAGCCGATGTCGCTTCATCGAGAAGCAGAATCTTCGGATTTCTGATCAAAGCCCGGGCAATCGCGATACGCTGCTTCTGACCACCAGACAACTGGGTACCCTTTTCGCCAACCCTGGTGTCATAACCGCTCGGAAGTTTCGTCACAAAATCGTCAATGTTTGCAAGTCTCGTTGCTCTTCGCATGTCGTCATCATTGACCTTGGTCTTGTCGAGCCCATACATAATGTTTTCCCGAATTGAGCAATCGAATAATGTCGGTTCCTGCGAAACTAACGCAATTTTCGATCGCATGTGGCGCAGATTATGCTGCCGGAGGTCAACGCCATCAACGACGACCTCACCGTGGACGGGATCGTAAAAGCGTTCCAGAAGACCGACGACAGTCGACTTTCCACAGCCAGAAGGTCCGACAAGAGCCAGGGTTTTGCCGGGTTTGACGCCGATGTCGAGGCCGCGGAGAACTTTGACTTCGGGGCGTTGGGGGTACTCGAATTGGATGTTTTTGAAGTAGATGTTGCCATTGATGTCGTTTTTGTAGCCTTCTTCGGAGAAACTGTCAAACTTCGGCTTCTCTGATAGCATTTTAAAGATAATACCAGCAGCAATCTTGGCCTTGTTGTATTCGGGGAAGTAGGCGGCGGCGAAACCGACCGTACCACCGGAGAAGCTGATGGCGAAGAATACCCTGCAAATCGATTATTAATATTGATTGATTTGAAATTTGAAACTTACTTCAAAACATGCATTGGCGTCATGTGATGATTCAAAATCAACCAGAGACCGAATCCGAAGGCAATGGCATTCATGAAGTAGACGATAGATGCCGAGAATCCGTAACTGAGACCTTGAATGATGCTCCTGCGGAAGGCAGTATCGTGAGGGCCTTCGAGAATCTCTCCAAATCGGTCGTATGTCTTCTTTTCAAGGGTTAGAGCTTGCACAGTTCGGATGTTTTCTACAGCTTCTAACGCGATACGCCCAGCGTCTTCATTATCACCGGCACTCTTCACCGATCGCCCACGCATGTACGCATCTTCCATGTATTTTCCGAAGGCCATGAGTGGGAACAGACCAATCAGGATAAGTGTCATCTGCCAACCGTAATAGAAACCGATGCCGAGACCGCAAGATAGTGAGACCACTGCCGAAAAGACGGCACCAAGTCGGAAGTCCAAAGCGGATTTGACATTTGGTGCATCTGAAGCAAGACGAGTAACGAGCTTTCCACTGAAGTGCTTGGGGTCATCGAAGTAGGCAATATCCATTCGCATAATGTTGCGGAATAGCTGAGATCGGAGGCGTTGAGTCAGTCTTTCTGAAGCAACACCGAAGCAGACACATTGCAGGAAGAGGGTTGAAGCTTGAACAGCGCCGATGACAAGGAACATAAGGGCGTAGAAGTGGCCGTCCTTTTTAAGCTTTTCTGTATCTGGATTCGAGAAAACTGTCATAATTTCAGTGAACAGAATCGAGAAGGATGGGAAGACCATGCCGCTAATCATACTAGCCGTGCAGCCGATAATAATGGCAAACCATTGTTTCCGGGCGTGTTTCAGGATTTGGACCAAGTTTGATTGCTGGGCACCCATCTCTTCAAGTTCTTTTTGCAAACGTTTCAGATCATCTTCCTCTTTCTTCGGATCGACTACGGTGGCTGCGATTTCTTGCTTGACGGAAGTCATAGTGTTAGTTCGAGAGCGTACGGACACTTCAGTATCAGCTCGGCCTTTTTCGATCTTCTCGTCATTCAAATCAGCGAATACTTGAGCACTGACAAGTTCATGGTACAATCCTTTGCGGGCCATCAGTTCGTCATGGACACCCGTTTCGACGATTTCGCCATTTTTCATTGCGATGATGCAGTCAGCATTACGAATCGTGGTCAAACGATGAGCAATGACGATGGTAGTTCGGCCTTGACGAGCATGATCAAGCGCAGATTGGACGATCGACTCACTTTCGGCGTCGAGTGCGGAAGTCGCTTCATCGAGAAGAAGGATTTTCGGGTTTCGGACAAGTGCACGAGCAATGGCAATACGTTGTTTCTGGCCACCAGAAAGTTGAGTACCACGTTCACCGACTGTTGTTTGAAGACCACGAGGCAGTGTTCGGATGAAAGATTCGGCGTTGGCAAGCTTGCAGGCATGGACGATATCGGCCTTCGAAACCGATGGGTTTCCGTAGGAAATGTTTTCTTCAATAGTGCAGTTGAAGAGAATAGGCTCTTGTGAGACAATGCCGATCATTTCACGCAGGTATTTGATGTTCAAGTCCTGGATTTCGTGACCGTCGATGATAATTTGACCGGACGATGGAGTGTAATACCTCATCAGAAGTTGGATAATCGTACTTTTACCACATCCAGATGATCCAACCAACGCAATAGTTTTACCCGGATCGGCTTTGAAGCTAACTCCCTTCAGAATTTTGATATCCGGACGGGTGGGGTAGCTGAATTCCAAATTTTTGATTTCGATCTTGCCTTCGATGCGGGATGGGGTTTCACCTTCCTCCGAATAGGCATCAATTGGAGGGTCACGGTCAATCACATCGAAGATGGCTGCGGCCGCACCTTGGGCAATGCCCAAAACGGCGAATTGTTGACCAGCCTGTCCAAGTGCCATTGATCCCATCATAACCGAGAAGAACACCGTCAAAACTGTCTTCGGTTCACGGCTTCCATCAGCAATGTAGTTAGTTCCGACCCAGAAGGCCAAACAGTACGAGCTGAAGAGGACAACGAAAGTTGCGGCGAGACCGAAGCCAATGTAGAACGATTTTTGAACACCACTTTTGGCACCTTCAGCCAATGCATTATCGTATCTAAAAGTTTTTCAATATTGTTTGCATTGATGTGTTTTTGTCATCGTACCTGTCACACTCATGTTTGTCACCATTAAATGCCACTACAGTACGAATCGAAGTCAAAGTTTCTTCAGCGACTGCTCCAGCTTTCGCATAAACTGCTGCTTCTCTTTGCGCATGTGATGCAATCAGTCTCGAGATGAACATGCCACAAGCAATCAAAAATGGCGATAAACTCATCATGATAAGTGTGAGTTTCCAATCATATGTGAAAGCGATGATGAAACCCGCAAAAAACTGGCTCACAAATTGGATCATCAAACCAACTTTATCACCCGTTCCTTCTTGGAATCGTTCCAGATTGCTAAAATTATTATCAATATTGCGAAATGTTCAGAAATGCAGTTCCTTGTAGCCATGTGATTTGGCTACCCTTTCACCCTCTTTCAGTATCACCCGAACAAAAAAAGAACTGATCTGTTGTAAAACTTACTCAAACAGCTTTGTAGTGAGGGTACCCGTGTTATGCTTATCAAACCAGCCGATGTCTTGTCTCAGCAATGAGTAGATAAAATGCTTGCGGGTGCGATGTGTGACGTTTTCACCCGATACTAGGAAGCATGACACCTAAAATTTCGATTGTCTGTCGTCTGAATTTTGGTACTTCCGGGCCATTCGGTCCAACTAAATGTAAGCTTACCTGAAGAAAAGCTGCGATAAAAATCATGATACCGATACCAATGTAGAAGTACACGTTTTTCATCATGGCATGTTTGAAGTCGTCTGTCGTGTATGTGTCATTGTAATGAACAACAGAGCCGTTATGGAGTGTTACTAAACCACTAATTTGTTTAAACTTATTTTAATGCACTTTCTTACCATTCGAATACGGATCATTTTGGAGGGTTGTCATCTTAATAAAAGCATCACTCACATTACCAATAACAATACTCATCAATGGCATACCAGTGCCCGTGGCAATCGATACCGTAATACCGACGATAAGCATAAGGAGATCGCATTTGCTCGCATATCTCCACTAAAATTTAAAGAATTTACTTTATGCATTTTAGAAGAGCATAAACTGAACACAATTCAAGTCCAAGTGATCAGTTATACCATTTTAAGACATTATCTGAACATTTATGGCGTAATGTATCTTAACCAAAGCACATGCTTTGTGAATGGACTGATAAAAAAAATGAAATTTACTCTTTACTCACCAGTTGCCTGAGGGATGCTCTTTGAAGTGGTGGCGGTTCCTCATCTACTGGGACACTGAAACAGTTAAAAGTTGTAATACGCTTTTTTAAAGGTGACTGGTTTAAGCAAATTTGAAGGTCACTAAATTTGGTCCCTTTGATCTTTGAGGTTTACATCGAAAAGACTTCAATTAAAACGAAGAAAGGCTTCGAGGCATTGGTAATGTAAACATTAAGGTCAAATAACATAAAATAGTTATAGTAAAAAACATGAAAAGCCATTAAAGTCAAAAACTCACTCTAACGATAAATCACATTTTTGATCACCATTGTGAAGAACGAGATCATTCTCGTCGAGCTCTTTTTTTAATTTAGATTCCAATAATGGCATCTCTTCACCGTTGAAGGGATGTTCCTGCTTTGTTCGAGGGAATGAAGCACTAGCGCCTCCATTGTGGAGTTCATTTATAGTCATCGTTGAAAAGGTGTGTTAACAACTGATAAGGAGTCCGGGTTCTCTGTGCTCCGAGGTCAGTATGATTTCAAGCCAGGCACGGGAATTTATGGCGGGTTAGCTGACTTCACGCAGAGCACAAGCTTTCTGATGCTTCAACGTGCAACTACGTTTCTCGGATGGTTTTTGCAGCACTTCGACACCCGTCCGAGATCTCTGTGGAAATTGTGTTTGCTGTGGGGAATGAAGGTTGGATGTTCGTACCGCCCAACGTGGCCTTGGTTTGGGTTGTGAAACTACAAATGTGATGAAACATCATAAACTGCGATGGAGGCAGCAGACACAGAGAGTTTGTGCCCGAACTGTGGTTGCTTCTCGGACATAATGGCTTTGTTGTCGGTATGCTTTGCTTCTCAGGGAAAATTTTAAGGAAATGGCTGCAACATTATGCAATATTTTTTTGAACATTTATTGAAAAAAACAACCGAACGCAAAAAAACTGGCCACAACAAAATGAAATGAAACTCAAAACAAAGATAGAAAAAGCTGGGACATCATAACGTTATAATCTTATTGGACGTCCTCGGGCAATCCGACAGCGACCTGTACCTAGAAAAAGCTGGGACATTATAACCTTATAATCTTACTGGACGTCATCGGGCAAGCCGACAGCGACCTGTACCTCATTGAGGATGCCGTTTTGGCCACGTACATAATAGGTGCCGGTGCGAAATTCCCTCTGATCATCTTTAAGGCAGTCGGTAACAGTGATAGAGCTTGAGTAGATGTGGTTCTTCAAGAACTCTTCAATCTTCCGAACGAACGGCCAGTGGATGCTTCCCAACTTGACGCTCTTGCTGTCCGGAGGAACGTCAGCACGAAGTCGGGACGGGAAGGAAGCTTCGTACGGTCCTCCGACGGGGACAAGAGCCTCAATACCAGCACCATTCGAGTTACGCTCGTAGTACTCATGCTTCGGCGGGTTGACGAGGTTGTGGAGGAGCATGAGGGTGGGAAGATTCGGCTTGATGTAATCCGACCAGAGGGAGGCATAGGGCGCGATCGTGGAGCTGTCGAGCGTTTCCCAATCGCTAGGGGCGGAAAAGGCGGGGATGAAGGGCACGAGCTTGAGAAGCTTCTTTTCCTTGTCCAGGAAGACCTTGACGCTCTCGGGGATGGTGTAGCCAGGGTCGGCCACGCGGATACCTGAAAAGGAAGCCCTAGATAAATGAATAAACTTGAAAGGTGGAGACTTACCGTCAAAGTCGGGATGACCCTTTTGAATCTCCTCAAACTTGTAGTAGGGGGCAGAACCGGCGCTGCGGGTGTTAGCGCGACGCGCAGCAGTGATGGGCCCATAGTCGGGGAAATTGTGACCATCCTCACTGAAGCCTTCTCCGTACCAGAACTTCTCGGAGCGTTGGGCAGGAACGAGTTCATACGAGATGGAGCGTTTAATCGGCAGGTCAGCGGGAGCACCTTCACCGGCAATCTGAGAAGGCGGATTCTTGGTATCATTAGGGTCATTGCCAGCAGCCGACGTCGTAGCAATATCGGCATCATCATCATCAAATCGGAGATTGCGGAGGGGCACACCCGTCGGAACCAAGTGCACTTTAAAACCATTGTGATAAATGGTAGGAATCGTGGAAGGATTCTCGGTATGCTCAGCCTCCTCGACATTTTCCTGCTTGACGGGCTTGCTGACAGTAGCCTTCTCAGCCGAGAGGACCTTGACATCCGCCTTGGCCTCGGTCGACCACGACTTCTTCAGCCCAGGGTCGGCAAGTTGGCCAGAAGTCTCGGAATGGCGAGCGGCATAACGAGCAGCGCGTTGCTGAAAAAAAAATATATATATTATATATAAAGATTTAAAACAAAAAAAAAAAAGATAAATTTACC
>KB454938.1:19160-31418 GCA_000341325.1 Panagrellus redivivus
TAAAGCGAAAATTGGACCGCCGTGATAAAGGTCAAACTAGTCGCGACGTATATCGACGTCCAGTCCGTTCCACCGCCGAATTTCATCATTTTGAATCCTCGCTAAACCGATTGCCCCCAGACTGATCTGGGGTCCTTATAAATGGCTGAAACAAAGATCCTGGTTTGAATGTGTTATAGCCTTAACGCATAAATTACTTTTTATGCCGTAATAATTTAGTCGCAAATCAACACTGATAAGCTGATTATGCGAATATTGTCGGACCACACGAAAACTATGCAATACGTGAATTCCAACGTTCCGGGAGCAGTTTTTGCGGCAGTAGAAAGCTTCAAATGGTAGTAGTGGTAAACAACTTCCTGAAACTTGTGTTTTTAAAAACTTAATCAAAATTCGTAAAAGTGAAATTGCACATAGCCGGGAACTGAAATCGGAATATTAGGACATAAACAAGTCGCGTGTTTACGAAGATCAGGTCGTATTCATGATAAGTTGCAGGGTGGTCCGGGTGGTTTTGAGTGACATAAATTAACTGTACTTTTTAATCATGTGAAGGTTTCAGGCGTAGAAACATTTGCAAAAAGCAAATGATATCATAATTAGCGCCCTTCAAATAGGCCTATGTCATACTGTACATCATCTATGAACACGATAGACGCGCAAATTAGACTAAATGTACAAAATGTGCATTCTTATACCACAAATGTTTTAAATAAGGCTTCTGTCTAGTCGCTGAAATCTGATTCATGGTTTCTATATAAAACTTGACATTTAAAGTAAGCAGTAGTGCGTAGAACGTAGAATTTACGGCTTTTGCAAACTTTAAATTTAGAAAGTTCCACTTTCAAACATTTTCCTCATTCCAGACTTAACGTCAGTTTAGTGACCGAGAGCTAGAATCGCTGATCTTTTTCAAACCATCAATAATTACAATTCTTAAACCAATTGCAGTATACATAAGCATGGCGGTTCACAAATACATACGATTTGCACTTACGCTTTCACTGTATGATTCCAAATTGTAACCTTTATTACTTGTGAAAATGCAGTTAATAGAACTGATTCCGTTTCATTAGTGTTTCCTATGTATCGTTGGGCAGATAACTCAAGTTTATTTATTGTTTATTGTTACAATGACAAAATAATCAGAACATGTAAAGTGTAAAAGTAAACGTATTTCAGTTAAAACAAAACCAATATAAACTCAATTCTTAAAGAAATTGGTGCATTTCGTACGAATAGCAGTCAGAAAACGACCCCAATCCATCGACGCACGAGATTCACTATGCGTAAGGTCAGCGCCTTCTCGAAAGATGATCGTGATTGCAGCTTCGGTGATGACAAACTTGATCAAAAAGTCACATTTTCTCAGAGAAAACTGGCCTTGGTTGAAGTCGTCAAGGATGAGTTGCAATCCGAATTCAACAGCGATTTGAGTCAAACAACTCAAGCTGTAACAGCTAAAGGGGGTACATTTTACTTCCGCCAGTGCTCCGTTGATGATTTGGGTGTCGGGATCGGAAAGGTTGACAACTATCGGCACGACTTTGGAGACAGTAGGTGGTTTGAGGACGTCGGAAGTTACGGAATCAGTTGTGTGGGGGATCTCTGGTTTCACATCCAACTGCTCAAAGGGGTGATTGTGTTGACCACTGTAGTAGAGGACACACTTGTCACCTCTTTCGCGACTCCACATTTTGTAATTGCAAGAGTAACATCGGTAATACTTTTCCGTGATGCCGTCTTTGACCTCCATCCGGCAGCAGCGCACATTCTTAGCTTTGCGGACTTCATCCAAGGTATGGAAGTCATCGTAACGACCCATCAGCTTCCACTTTTCAGGGACGAGTGATTCTAGCAAAGGGTTGTCAACGGCAAGTGCGACTTCTTGAATATCGTGCTTTTGGACTTTTCCAACTGAGGCAGCAGTGACATCTTCCAAAGCTAGCAAAGGAGTTGCGTTTTGATAATCGCGCTTGTGGTTTTCATCAAGTCGGGTTGAGGTTTCTGTAAAACTGCTTTCATTAAAGTCAAAAAAAGAATCGTATCAACTTGCCTCGGCTATTGTTGATAGCATCGTTTTCTTCATCATCAATCGACTGCAACCAACGCGCAAATGACCCATCCGCAGTAGTATTTTGAAGATTACGAATACTCGTGTCACCAAGAGAAGCTGTCACATCTGTAAATTTAACATTAACTAGTTGTTTTAAAAATTTAACACACCCATTCCATCCGTAGCAATCGTGTTAACGTTATCCAAAGCACGAGTCGAAGCTGAAAAGAAAAACTTACAATTCGCGCTAGGTAAGAAGTGTTCATTGTTACCTTTTACTCCATTAACCTGATACAGCGCAAATTGTCCGTTTCTTTGTAAACTCATAAATTTCACGTTGAAATCTGCCCCGTGATAGTATTTTCTTACGACATAGTTCTGACACATCTTTGTTGAGCAATTCTTTTCGGCCCTACTGATTCCTCGCCTTCGCAATACCCTAAGCATGGGTTTACTGTCGTCGTAACGATCCAGAAGGTTCAGTTTGTACCGGGATTGGGCCACGACTATGTCAAAATGTTCATCGACGTGCTCGTCGATGTACTCATTAATGGGCTCGTCAATGCGCTGAACGGATACCGAGGTTCTTGGTCGCGCTAAAAAGTACGTTGGCACTTTTGAACTCGAATAATTAGTTTTATAAAGCTGTAACAACGAAAAAGTTACCATTGACATGCTTGCCCGACTGACCATGATTGTGCTCAAATTTTTCATATATAGCACCTCGTTCAGCATTCTGATAAGACAGTATACGGTAGTTACAGTTTCTGTACGTACACTTGTAGAAACGTCTGTACGCCAGATCGGTAAATTTGGAGCTTAAACGAACAACACCACGGGCGAGACAGATATCATCCATTTCATCGGTATCGGCATCGTAATTATCGATTAAAACATAATCTTTAGGCCACGGAAGGGGGCCAGAGGGCATGTTCTTAAACCGTTGCTCCTTTTCAGCATTGGTTAAAGGCATGTTGGTTGAGCCTAAAAATAAATGATCAAATGTTAAAGAATATAGTAGCGATATCTTAATTTGGTCGCAAATTCTGTTTACTAACACTAAAGCATTTTAACCAATTAAATCCACACTCTCTCCCGTTTGATTTGTTGGCAAAAAGTTGCAATGAAAAGAAAAAAAATTGCAAAAAAACAAATTGGTGGAAATATAGGTGATCAAAAACATCGGCGCCAATGCCGGCGGCAAGAAAAAAGTCGGCAAAAGAGAAGTAGAGCCACGGAGTTTTAGGATGTAAGTTGTTGATTTTCCACGATCAGAAAGAACATGGTCACGTGTTAGTAAAGATTTCAATAACAGATACAGTTTGTTGTCATAGTTTTTTCGCAACTCGTAAACAGAGAATTTTGAATTTTTCAATTGGGGAGGTGGCGCAAATGATGCCGAACAAGCCACTAATTACTGCGAAAGAAAGTGACTATCCCAACGACTTCGTCTCCGTTTCCGATGCTAATGTCTTTTTTCGTAAAAAATTCGAATATCCACTCCCTTAAACTGCCTTTGTTTAATGCCGTTTTGCGTGCGACTTTTGACATGGGTTTCACTTCTTAGCTGCCGACCTTTTATGGAAAAGAAGATTTTGTTCGTTAGGCAGTTCTTTTCAAAGTTTAAAGTTCAGTTTGCGCTGCCATTAATATATGTCTTTTAAAAGAAACGGATCACTAAATGGCAAAAGTCTTATGATCCGGTTCGTCACGAAGCAACCTCCAAAACATGTAGAATACAGTTTCATTAATGATTTGCGATCGGCCTAGATTACGTTGCTACTTCTGTGAATGGCAGTAAAGTTAGTCTAGACTGATTTATTTTCGATTTTCTTGATGCTTTGATTGCATATTTCCATGGGTAAAACAAGGTTACTAATTGCAACAAGAACGTATTAAAAATAACAGAAATAGAAATAAAAAACTAATTGTAATTCAGTCAATGCGGTAACATAAACTCAATTATTAAAGAAATTGATGCATTTGAGACGAATAACAGTCAAAAAATGACCCCAATCCATCAACGCACGAGATTCACTGTGTTCCAGGTCGATGCCTTCTCGAAAGATGATTGTGATTGCAGTTTCGGTGATGACGTACTTTATCAAAGAGTCACATTTTCTCAGGGAAAACTGGCCTCGGTTAAAATCGTCGAGGATGAGGTGCAATCCGAGTTCGACGGCAATTTGCGTCAAACAACTCAAGCTGTAACAGCTAAAGGGGATACATTTTACTTCCGCCAGCGCTCCATTGATGATTTGGGTGTCGGGGTCGGCAGGATCGACGATGATCTTTTGGGACAGTGGAGGGTTAAGGACATTCGAAGTTACGGAATCAGTTGTGAGCGAGATCTCTGGCTTCATATCCAGCCGCTCAAAGGGGTGATTGTGTTGACCACTGTAGTAGAGGACACACTTGTCACCTCTTTGGCGGCTCCACATTTTAAAATTGCAAGAGTAACATCGGTAATACTTTTCAGTGATGCCGTCTTTGACTTCCATCCGGCAGCAACGCACGTTCTTAGCTTTACGAATTTCATCAAGAGTTGTGAAGTCATTGTAGCGGCCCATCAGCTTCCACTTTTCAGGAATGTGCAATTCTAGGGAAGGGTTATCAACGGCAAGTGTGACATCTTTAATGTCGTTTGTCTCGTTTCCGTTAACTGGGACAGCTCCATCTGTAAAAGTTTTGACATTAAAGTCAGCAAAAAATTGCGTTAACTCACCCATGCTTTCATCAGTATGGTCGTTGATGGCATCGTTTTCTTCATTTTCAATCGATTCTAACCAACGCGCAAACGGTCCATCTGCTGTAGTGTTTTGAAGATTGCTAATACTTGTGTCACCAAGCGCACCGGCCACATCTGTAAAACTGTGATCAATCTGTAACACTGAAAAGGACAAACCCACCAATTCTGCGATCGGTATTATGCCTACCGTTATGTTTTATCCCCTTAACTTCATACAGCGAAAATCTCTTATCCATCCCCAAACTCATAAATTTGACTTGGTATGCTCCTCCGTAGTAGTATTTTCGTTCGACACCGAACCGTTTTCTTTTTTTGCAGTTTCTTTCGGGATTCCTGTATCCTCGCATCTGCAGGTCATTCATCATGGGTTTATTATCATTGTAACGACCCAAAAGTTCTAATTTGTACGGAGATTGGGCCACGATTCTGTCGAAGCGTTTGTAAATGGGCTTTGGGTCGTATGTTGAAATTTTTTGTGGCGCTGAAATTTATTTAAGTTGTAGGCTATGCAAAAAAGATTACAAAAATGAAAAAAAACGACAATAAAAAGTTACCTTGCACAGGTTCTCCATGACTGTGCTGCCCTCTCTCGTACACATCAGCTCGCTTAGAATTCTGAATAGATGTTACGTGATAATCACAGTTTTCATCCTTGCATCGATAGAAACGGTCATACGATGTACTTGTGTAATAGGTGCCAAAACAATAAACACCTTTGGCAAGGCAGATGGCACGCAGATCAACGATACTGACGTCGTAATAGGTATCGGTTAGAATAAAGCCATCACCCTTAGGCTTCGAAAGGGGACCCAAAGGAAGAGCTTGCAGTCGTCGCTCCCTGTCAGCGTCAAGTTGACTGAGACTGGGCATGTTGGTATAGTCTGAAAATAGATGATCAAAAGTCGAAGAATCTGGCGCTTAAATTCCGTTTCGAAAGCCTTCTAAATCATTGGTAATAAAACTTTATCCATCAGGATATATATATAACTTGTCGGCGGCAGAAAGAAAATCGGCTCAAAACACGCCGACTGAAAACAGATCGTCGGTACTGTCGGCGGCCAAAAACATCAACATAAACGTCGACGGCAGGAAAAAAAATAACAACAATAACCAAGTTGTTGATAAAAACAGGAACGCGTGTTATTTTTTTCCGATAACAGATACAATGGTCAAGGTTTTTCGCAATCGGTGAAGAGTGATTTGCTTTTTTACTATTAGGAGGAATCGCGAACGGTGCCGATGATCGCTTCATTACTGCAAAAGACGGCCTAATGTGTTCGTTTCCGTTTCCGCTGCTCATGTGTCTTTTGCGGACGAGCTGTAAATATCTGAAGTGCGACTGCTTTGAACTGCCTTTGTTTATTGGCAATTTTGGCGGTGCCCTTTGACCCGGATGTTATTTCCTAATAGTCGATCTTAACTGGAACAGAATTTTGTCCGTTTGACGGTTCTTTTTGGATGCTCAAAGCAAGATTGCCGCTGCGCTTAATGCATTACTAATAAAACTCAAGCTTAAACCAAACATTTATTTTCCATTTTTAAAATCGCTAACATTAACACAAAGTACCAAAAACATGTAACTCTATCAAAAGAGCCACAAAAACTTAATTTCTAAAAAAATTGGTGCATTTTTGATGAATAATAGCCAAAAAATGACTCCAATTCATCAGCGCACGAGATTCACGATGCTCAAGGTCGGTGCCTTCTCGAAAGATGATCACGATTTCCATTTCACTAACGATGAACTTTATCAAACAGTCATCTTTTCGCAGCGAAAACTGGCCTTTGTTAAAATCGTCAAGGATGAGGTGCAATCCGAATTCGACGGCGATTTGCGTCAAACAACTCAAGCTGTAACAGCTAAAGGGTGCACATTTCACGTTAGCCAGCGCCCCATTGATGATTTGGGTGTCTGGATCTGCTGGGTCGACGATGATCGGCACGACTTTGGGGGCAGCGGGTGGGTTGAGGGCGCTCGAAGTTACGGAATCAGATGTGAACGTGATCTCTGGTTTCACATCCAGCTGCTCAAAGGGGTGATTGTGTTCGCCACTGTAGTAGAGGACACACTTGTCACCTCTTTCGCGACTCCACATTTTGTAATTGCAGGAGTAACATCGGTAATACTTCTCCGTGATCCCGTCTTTGACCTCCATCCGGCAGCAGCGAACATTATTAGCCTTTCGAACTTCGTCAAGGGCGTTGAAGTCATTGTAACGACCCACCAGCTTCCACTTTTCAGGGACGTGTGATTCTAGCGAAGGGTTATCAACGGCAAGTGTGACATCTGCCAAAAGAGTTTCGTTTTGATTATCGCGCTTCTGGATTTTGTTAACCGGGGCTGGTATTTCTGTAAAACTTATTTTACTAAAATTTGCAAAATGATCGCATCTACTTGCCATGGGTTTCATCACCGTTTTCTTCATTTTCAATCGATTCTAACCAACGCGCAAATGACCCATCTGCTGTAGTGTTTTGAAGATTGCTAATACTTGTGTCGCCAAGAGAAACTCTGACATCTCTGTCTGAAAGCCAACGTCCGTAAAACTAGTAAGAACAAGACAAACTCACCCATGCTTCCATCCGTATCAACATTGACAACATCATCCGAAGCTGAAAATAAAAAGTTAAATAATTGCACCAGCATGAAATGCACCGTAACTTTTTATCCCTTTAACTTGATACAACGCGAATTGTCCGTTCCTTTGTAAACTCATAAATTTGACGTGGAAGCCTGCCCCGTGATAGTATTTCCTTACGACATCGTTCTCGCACATCCTTGTTGAGCAATTCCATTCAGCCCTGCTGATTCCTCGCCTTCGAAGGACCCTCAGCATAGGTTTTTTGTCGGTGTATTGATCCAGAAGTTTCAATTTATATCGGGATTGGGCCACGATTCTGTCGAAGTGCTCATTGACGCGTTCATCGATGAGGTCGTCAACGCGCTGAACTGATACCGATGTTTTCGGTGCCACTAAAGATATGTTAGTATTTTTGGTTTCAGAAAAAAACTTAAAACAACAAAAAAGTTACCGTTGATGCGTTTCCCCGACTTATCATGATTGTGCTCATATTTTTCATACAAAGCACCCCGTTCAGCAGTTTTAAAAGAATAAATACGGTAGGTACAGGTTCGATTCTTGCATTTGTAGTACCGTTCGTACGCCCGAAGGGTGTATTCGGAGCGGATACAAGTCACGCCTTTGGTGACACAGATGGCATTCATATCGGTAGTGACATCGTAATTACCAATTAGAGTGTAACCGCTAGGCCACGGAAGGGGGCCAGAGGGCATGTTCTTAAACCGCCGTTCAATTTCAGCATCGCTTAAAGGCATGTTGGTACAACCTGAAAGTAGATGATTAAAAGGCGACAGGTCTGGCGGCACATCGCGAATTTTTAGCCAACAACACCTCTGCCCCGGCATTTCAGCCGACAGCATCTTAACCGTCCATCGTGGAATTTGTCGGCGGCTATGAAATCGACACGAAAAACTTTCGGCTAAAAACAAATCGGAGAAAACATACGCGGGCAAAAACATCGGTGCAAATGCCAGCGGCTAGAAAAAAGTCGGCGAAAAAGACTTAGTGCCAAAGGGCTTTATGATGTAGGTTGTTGATTTTCCACGATCAGAACATCGACACGTGTTAGCAAAGATTTCGTTGAGAGATACAAAGGGGTGGCAAGGGTTTTATGAACTAAGTGAGTGTCTTTTATTTTTTCAATCGGTGGTGTGGCGCGAATGAAAGAACTTCCAATTACTGCGAAAGAGAGTCACGATCCCAACGCCTTCCTTTCCGTTTACGATGCTAATGTGGGTTTGCGGACACATTAGCATCACCAGTTCTTAAAACTGCCTTTGTTTAATGGCGATTTTGACGTGACTTTTGACCCGGGCTTTATTTCGACCTTATCTGGAAAAAAAGATTTTGTTTGTTTGGTTGTTCTTTTCAAAGTTTCACATTCAGATTGCACTGCCATTAATGTGTTTCTAGAAAAAACAGAATATCATCAAATGATGGAAAGTTTTGTTTCAGTTCGTCAGCACGAAATATTTCTCTCATGCCCATTTCCAGTAAAGGGAACAAATGCTTTCAAAACAAATCCCGTGATAATAAATCAGACATTAATAAACTTTTGATAATCATAATTGATGCTTGGAGTAAATTTGCGAGTAAAACAAGTTTATTCAGTGCAGAGAGATTTTTCTTTATTTAGGAACTAACGAGTTGAACAAATAGAGATAATATAAATGTGTGTTCAAAGGGATGAATGAATCAAAAGTATCAGAACTAGAAAAAAACATCTAATTCAGTCAAACACAGCAACATAACTTCAATTAGTAAAAAAATTAGTGCATTTGAAACGAATAACTGTCAGAAAGCGACCCCAATCCATCAGATTACGAGATTCACTGTGTTCCAGGTCAGCACCTTCTCGAAAGATTATTGTAATTGCAGCTTCGGTGATGACGAACGTCATCAAACAGTCATTTTTTTGCAACGAAAACTGGCCTCGCTTGTAATCGTCAAGGATGAGTTGCAATTCGAATTCGACGGCGATTTGCGTCAAGCAACTCAAGCTGTAACAGCTAAAGGGGGTACATTTGACATTAGCCAGCGCTCCATTAATGATTTGGGTGTCTGGATCTGTTGGGTTGACGATGATTTGGATGCCATCGGAGGCATTGGGTGGGTTCGGGGCGTCGGACGTTACGGAATCAACTGGAAGAGAGATCTGTGGTTTGACGTCCTGCTGCTCGGAGGGGTGATTATGTTCACCACTGTAGTAAAGGACACACTTGTCATCTCTTTCGCGACTCCACATTTTGTAATTGCAGGAGTAACATCGGTAATACGTTTCCGTGATGCCGTCTTTGACCTCCATCCGGCAACAACGCACGTTCTTAGCTTGTCGGACTTCATCCAAGGTATTGAAGTCATTGTAACGACCCACCAGCTTCCACTTTTCAGGAACTTGTGATTCTAGCGGCGGGTTAGCATCGGCAAAAGTTACATCTGTAAAAACGATTTTGATGGTATGCCGAGAAAAATAAGTAAACACACCAGTGGTTTCTTCTTTATCAGCATTGACAATTTTATTCTTTTCCATCGGGGCCAATGAAGGAGTCACGTTTTGAATATCGCTTGTCTGCATTGCATTAACTGGGGGTACTGCATCTGTAAAACAAACTCAGATCATTAAAGTAGGCCAAAAACCACATCAACTTGCCTTGGCTCTCATCAGTAAGATCATTGAAAGCCCCGATTTCTTCATTGCACCTCAAATCTAACCAACTCGCAAAAGGTCCATCTTCTGTAGTGTTCTGAAGACCATGAATACTTGTATCACCAAGAGTAGCGGCCACATCTGTAAAACTATTCAACATCAACTTGTAAAACTGACGAAGCCTAACTCACTAGTGCTCCGATCTGTATCAAGATTGGCATTTTCATCACGATTCGGGTCTGTATAGAGAAATTTACAAGTTACACCGAAAGGATGGAGTTAATGATGAATAAAAGTAAAAACCGCTTACCGTAATGCTTTATCCCTTTAACTTGATACAATGCAAATCGGTTTTTCTTGTGTAAACTCATAAATTCAACTTGAAATCCTCCTCCGTGATAGTATTTCCGTTCGACGCCATACCATCTGCATGTTCTGCAGTTATTTTCGGCATTGCGGATTCCTCGAATTAGCAGTTCTCTTATCATAGGTTCACTATCGTCATAACGATCTACAAGGTTTAATATGTACGGGGATTTAGTCGCGATTGTGTCAAAATGCTCGTCGATGAACGTGCTAGACTCTGAGATTTGTTGTGGCGCTAAAACTTAGTAATTTCAACATGAACTTGAAATTTGTTGGTCTTGTAATATTTCGATAACACAACAAAAAGTTACCTTGCTCCACCGATACACAATGATTGTGCTGATCTTTCTCGTACACATCAGCTTGTTCAGAATTCTGAACTGATGTCACGCGGTAATTACAGTTCTCACTTTTGCATCGGTAGTGGCGGTCATACGATCTATGCGTGTAATAGGTGCCCACACAATAAACACCTTTGGCGAGACAGATGGCATGCAGATCAACAGTTTTGACATTGTAGGTACCGATTAGAATAAAGCTTTCATCCTTAAATTTCTCAAGGGGACCTGAAGAAAGATTCAGACGTCGCTCCTTTTCCGTCGGACTGAGAGTGAGCATGTTGTTGTGGTTGGTGAACAAAGTGATTTGAAATTTTTGATTGGGAGGATTCGCGAACGATGCCGACACTCTTTAATTACTGCATAGACAGCCGATCAACCTCGTTTCCTTTTCCGAATGTGGTTTTTTGCAAACGATTTCTAAAATATTTGAGTCACCACTTCCTTAAACTGTCTTTGTTTATGGGCGGCATTGCCTGTGACTTTTGACCTGGGTTTCATTGGCTATCGACTTTATCTGGAAAGGAATATGTTGTTTGTTTGGCGGTTCTTTCAACAGCCGCAATCGCAACGACAGACCCTAAAAATCGTGTTCTGAATGGCCTTCTGATGGAGGAGTCTTTTGCAATGCAAATATTTATTTCTTTATAAAACGTAAAGATGGACATGAAATCGAAGTTAATGACGGATTTTAATACAAACATAAACTCAATTCTTGAAGAAATTGGTGCATTTACGACGAATAACAGCCAAAAAACGACCCCAGTCCATCAACGCACAAGATTCATTATGTTCCAGGCCGGCGGCTTCACGAAAGATGATCGTGATTGTAGCTTCTGTGATGACGAACATTATCAAAGAGTCATATTTTTGCAGAGAAAACTGGCCTCGGTTAAAATCGTCGAGGATGAGGTGCAATCCGAGTTCGACGGCAATTTGCATCAAACAACTCAAGCTGTAACAACTAAAGGGGGTACACTTTACGTTAGCCAGCGCCCCATTGATGATTTGGGTGTCAGGATCGGCAGGGTTGACGATGATCGGCACCAATTTGGGGACAGTGGGTGGGCACGGGTCGCCGGCCCCATGAAAATACCGCCAAAATTTGGGTTCGCACCGTTAAGCCCTTCGCCTGAGGTCGGCACGGCATCTACACTCGTGTAAAAAATTTTGGGCATTTGGTAGGTTGTCTAGATGAGTATTCCTGAGTTTCACACCGATAGGTTGACTACGGCATTTTATATGATTTAAAACCCGACAAAACCCGCAAACTTAAGGTGAAAATTTTGGTTAAGCCCTTCGCCTGAAGTTGGCACGGCGCCTACAACTACGAAAAAAATTGGAGACGTGGCGACAAAGGTCTAGATGAGTATTCCTGAGTTTGAAGGCAATTCGTTAACTTAAAGTTTTGGCAAGCAAAAAACTGCCATTTTGTAACCGAAAAGTGCAACCGTTTGTGCGTGCGAAGCATGCAAATTTGATAACGGACAAACAAAATTTTGGCGGTCGCCGGCGACCCG